>JAJEJH010001299.1:0-32393 GCA_026122585.1 Anacardium occidentale | reverse complement strand
TTAGACAGAGACTCCAGATTTCTGTCAGCTTTCTAGAGATCTCTACAGAGAGTATTGGGAACCAGGCTACATTTTAGCTCAGCATATCACCCTCAGACAGATGACCAGACTGAGAGGGTGAATAAGATATTGGAGGATATGTTGAGAGCGTGTTGTATGGACTTCCAGACCGATTGGGCAGAGTTGATTCCTCTAATGGAGTTCGCCTACAACAATAGTTATCAGGCGACGATTCAGATGGCTCCATTTGAGGCGTTGTATGGTCGAAAGTACAGATCTCCTCTCCATTGGGATGAGATTGGGGAGAGAGATTCTTTAGAGACAGCAATGAGACCAGAGACTACTTAGAGGATGATTGAGCAAGTCAAGATCATCAGGCAGAGGATGAGACAGGCCCAAGATCGTCAGAAAAGTTATGCTGATCTAAGGCGCAGAGAGATTGAGTTTTCAGTGGGCGATAAGGTGTTTTTGAGGATTGCCCCATATAGGCAAGTTCTTAGATTTGGTAAGAAGGGAAAGCTAGTGCCCAGATTTATTGGTCTCTACGAGATTCTTGATAGAGTAGGGACAATCGCCTACAGATTAGCGCTGCCAGCCAGTATGGACAGAATCCACAACGTCTTCCACGTGTCACAGTTGAGAAAGTATATGGGAGATTCTTCCCATGTACTTCAGTTTTCAGATGTGGATTTGGCAGAAGACCTCAGCTATCAAGAGCTTCCCGTTCAGATCCTGGACTATAGAGTCAAGGTCTTTAGAAATAAAAAAATTCCACTGGTCAAAGTTTTATGGCGCAACCAGTGTGTGGAAGAAGTCACCTGGGAGGTAGAGTCTAAGATCAGGGATAGGTTCCTAGAGTTGTTCAGATAAATTCTAGGGTCAAAATTTTATAAGGGGGGAGGAATGTAGCATCCCAGGTTAGAAAAGCCCTTAGGGATAGAGTTTTAGGGTTAGAAATAGAATTCAGGAATACATTAGGAGTCTAGAAGAGTTCAGGGGTGAGTTAATAGTTTTCCAGAGCTGTGTGGCCTTCGTATGATACCTTTAGGGAGGTTTCAATCATGCGAAGCGCGGGAAATGAATTATATTCATTTTCCCTGGTGCACCCCCGTGCACCATGTCCTGCACGCCCGTGCAGGTGGGATTAAAGAGAGAGAGACGGGAGATTTAGTTCATTTTCTCACCCATTTCAGTATTTTGCTTCTCCATTTCAGCAGCTCCCAGCCCTAGGCATGAAATCCAGCTTCCAGTGGCTCCCAATCCAGTAAGAGAGTAGAGAGAATAGCTTGAGTTGAGATCTCCAGCAGCCATGTCGAGAGGTAAGTGTTTCTTACTCTCTCTTTGCGTTCCCAGCTTGTTTGATGTGGATGGAAATGTGTGTTTCCACTTTCAGTTTGTTGTGCTATGTTTGTGTGCTTATATGCTGATGACTTGATGAATGTATGATGATTTCCACCCCAAGAAACATGCATGCCTCATTTGTGTGGGTGTAGTGAGAGAAATCTTGGATTTTCATGGTGGATTCAGTAGTATTGGATGGATGATGAAATTGATGATGAATATGTGTATATTGAAGTGCCATTGATGCATGTTAGAAGTTAATTTGAATTTGATTGTGATTTGGTTGTGGTTTGGTCGGATTCCTGCATTTTCCAGGGAAGGTCTGCTGCTGCAAAACCAGGTGCACGCCCGTGTGTCCGCAGACGTACGCCCGTGTGCCTGTGTTTCTACGAGTGCACGCCCGTGTGCACGAAAGGCACACAGCCTGGAATGCAAGGACACGACCGTGTGTCCTGAGGGACATGGCCGTGTGTCCGCTTTGCACATGAAATGGTTGAATTTTCCAGTAGCTTGCACAACCAGACACACGACCAGTGCACGGTCCCGTGTGTCTGGGCACATGCCCATGTGCCTTTGCCCAGCACGGCCGTGTGTGCGCATGCATGCTCGTGTGCTTTCTTTGCACGCTCGTGTGCTTTCTTTGCACGCCCGTGCGTCGGCTTCTTTTTCCCGAAATTTCAGAAATTGATTGATAAAGGCTTGGTAATCCATCCAGAAGCTTAATAATCACCAGAAAAGCCAGAATTCAGATAAGAAATGATGCATATGCATACATAACATAACATGTAACCTGAAAGAGGATCCAGGGATCTGAATTCAGTAGTTTTTAGCATTTAGAACCTGATATACGGGTTACAGTTTTGAGTAAACTCAAGGGGGCATCTGTGGGACCCAGCTTTCTGATACCAGTCAGACTGCTCAGCACAGTTTTCAGCTTTCTAGCCAGTAGCTAGAATGTTTAGCCCACTTGGTCAGGATGTCGAATCCCTGTGTTCATCAGTCTGATCAACACAGCAGGTACCTTCGGGTACGCATAGATGATTCAGATGCATGCATCATCCCCAATTACTTTCAGTTTAGCATGACATGACATGCATGATCAATGATATTCAGTAAACAGTAAGCAAACAGATAATCAGTAATCGGATTCAGCACCAGCAAGTGACTAGATGTATGAATAGGGCCGAGGTCGGGTATGTATTCAGTGTTTGTTGCTTGCTTGGGTGAGGGAAGTAAGGAATGCTTACTGGGTGATCTTTATCACTCATCCATTTCCTTCTTCCTTCCTTTTCAGGTTCTGTTACTGCTGGCGAGGAGCGGGTGGACTGAGGCTCGCGAGAGAGGACCCCATACACACTTTCCAACATGTATTTTATTTTCAGTTTTGGACCTATGAGGTCTTGTACTTTAATGTAAATGTAATCAGATGTGCAGTACAGATATATATATATATATATATATATATATATGAAAAGCCAGTTTGGGCTCATTGTATATTTACATTTCAGTTTGTTTCCAGCTTCCGCATGCGAATGTAATTTAGCAGCAGGTTTCTTTTCGTAGGATTCCCACCGTGGGTACCCGATTTCCAGTTATTTTAATAAAAGAAACAGTATTACTCAGTAGCAGGGGTACTCGTGGCGGCGGATCCTACAGTGTTGGCTCTATTAAGCTTATTTTAGACACTAGTTTTGAATTGCTTTTAGAGAACATCGTTTATGTACCCTTTTTTAGGAGGAATTTTAAATTTTGTTTCTACTCGTGATAAACTTGGTTTTAAACTTGATTTTAGGAATGGCAAAGTTGATTTGATATTGGATTCACAAATGGTTGAATGTCTTGTTTTATCTGATAGTCTTTATAGGTTGTGTTTTAACTATAATAACGTTGACTATTCTCTTAGTGTTTAAAATGTTAGTGTTAAAAGATCCTTGATTAGAGAGAGATATTTTTTGTTATGACATAGACGATTAGGTCACATATTTAGAAAGGGTTAATAGATTTGTTAAAGAATAAATTCTCCCCCACTTGGATTTTCAAGATTTGAGGACCTATTTGATTGTATTAAAAGGAAATTAACAAAACTAAGAAGCACAGATCAACTCGAAGTAAAAAACTTTTAGAAATTATCCATACAAATATTAGTGGGCCATACTTATCTACCCTTTATGGTAATAAATACTTTATTACCTTCATTGATGATGCATTAGATTTAACCCTAACATTTTAGTAAGCGTATTGGATCTAAGTAATAAGGGAAACATGGGATTGCATAAGCAAGTATTAAAACAACATTATCTTTAACTTTATTTAAACTAATGAACTTAAATTGAAAGTAAATTTAAAACTAAAATAAAACCAAAAACAAAGTAATTAATAACTAAGCCTAACCAATTCAATCGAATAAATAATATATGAGAGAACACTAACATTTCGAGTTCACTAATCCACTTCAAGGTAGACTCTCTATGTGACTAAAGATGTCGTGTTATTTATATGACAACGAAACTTTCTAATTTGATCAATATTCTTTTTTAAGAAATATCAATCCTATTTCACAATCTAATAACCTAGATATTTCTATATAGGTTTAATTAGATGAAAATGCATTAATGTTCTATGAGATCCACTAGCTTTCAACATAAGCTTATTTTGCCTATGACTATTGTATGTAGTAATTCATATATCTCTATATTCAATTAATCCAAGGTTTGTATTCTCACAACATTTATACAATACTACTCTCAGTCTCAAACACACAATAGAAATTCTATTAAAAGTTGATCAAAATTTTAATAGGCATTAAGTTCAGAACACAAACTCCTCATAAAACACACACTCTTCAATCAAAATTAAGAAACATTATAAATCTATGAATTAGCTAACTCTAGTCTTAATAAAGAAGATTTAGTTCATCATCAAGCATGAAAAAGCAACACTTAAGAGAAACATAATCAAGATAAGGAACAAAACTAGATGAAATTTTTGAATCATTATTGAAATCTTCTGAAAATCTTCTCACAATTACAATTTTTATTGTTTAATCAATTGAGTCTTCCAAAAAAATAAAGAAAATCTCAAATTTTATGTGAAAAATTTTTCTAAACATGTCCTAAGGCGACTCACCCATCAGGTAAGTATGCACTTAATATATATAGTCTAAGGTTAGGGTTAGAATTTCAAAAACCGCAAAAACCTTTTGAACGATGCCATGTCATGGCACCATGCCATAACATGGAGTTTTTGCCTTCTCTTTTGTATTTTTGCATGCTTCGGGGCTTCAATGCTATGGCCACAATGTAAAGCCCTTGAAATTCTTCCACGTTTGGTGCCATGGCACGAAGTTTCTAAAATCTGAATTTTTTATCTACATAAAAGTTATAGCCCTGAATGTATAATTTAATTTGGTTTGAATCACCTGATTTAGACTTTAAAATCTCAAGTTATGACCATTTTAGTACTCAATGGTCAAACATAGACTTTTATTGAGAAAACTTGAATTTGCGATAATAGTTAAAGGACCGAAAAAACTCTAATTTTTTCCCATAATAGCTCTCTAAAAAACTTAAGATGTCCACTACAACTTTGCAAAAGACTAATTTTTCATTATAAAGCTCAAATTTAGTGAAACTCCTTGTTTTCCTGCTATGGCATGTAATGCTCTCCTGTTTTTGTGTTTCGGTCGCTCATTCTTCTTCAGACTAAATTCGAATCACTGATTAGTCCTTCATAAGTGTTTTTTTGGCTTGATTTTCATTGAATTCACATTAAAACCAATATTTCTTGCAAAACCAAACATAAAAACCTATGATCTTAAAATATGCACATAATAAGGGTAAAATGATTAAATCACCCTTTAAAACTCTATAAATTGACCATGGAATTATATATGCAATTAACACTTATCACAACCCCTAACTAGCTTTTTGCTAGTCTCTAGCAAAATAAATGACTTATTAGAATAAGAGAAGAACAAAAACTAAGCAACGAGCCTTTAAACCCCTAGATAACTCTAGTGGACAAGTTATAACCTCATAAGAGTTTCTGGTGATGCTACCTATAAACATCATTCACCTAATCCCTAAAAAAAAAGCATATACACATAATGTTACAATAACACAATAGTTAACTCATATAAATGTCTTATGAAGTATAACAAATAATTACTACACAACTTACCAACCTCATTTTCCTCAAAAGTATTTCAAAACAACACACCATACTTTATCAACTCTCACATCTATCTCATTCACAACATATTTACTAAACTTTCAAAATATATCTATTTATGCATCCAAATATAAAATTGACTGAAAACAAATTTTATAAACAGTTTCTCTCAAACAAATCATTCAATTGTCTTCCGTTGATATAAATTAGTGACCATGCTCTTACCCTAGATGTCATGACTTTTATGCTCAATATGTATCATGCTTAATAATATTTTTCTTTATTGCTTTTTTTTTTTTTTTTTTACATATAATTTTTTGTAAGGTTGTATTGGGTTTCTTTAAGTTGGAAACTGGTATTTTTACACGAATAATCAATACTTATAATACCACCACTCGATTACTCAACTAGTCATACACGTAAAGTGTTTTGCATACTCTTATCTCTAGTCACTTTTTGCTTAAGGGTCGTCACTTACAGAGGACATGCAACCCCCAACCTACTTAGCAACTAAGACATTGGAGTAGTTTAGGTTTAATTCATGCCTTTGTTTTCATATTTTCTTTATCTATGTATTCATTGTATCTACGGACCTAAGCAATGTATATTTTCAACCATAATTCAAATAATTGTCAAGCTTATCTAGCTTTTTTTAAAATTTATCACTTACATACATGCACACAACACTAATAACTCCTCAAGTTAAGTTATCGAATGAACCTATCTTGAACCCGAGAGTCTCAATTTTATAGTATATGTTTCTCCATACTTTTAAATCAAACAAAACTAGCTTATCGTATACCAATCAATTATCATAGTTAAGCATATCATAGACACACGAGCTAACTCAACACATACACACTAAAATAAAACATAACATTCCTAAAATTTCAAAAGAAAAAAATTGTCATTGATGTTATCATTTATGCAATTCTAGTTCTAACTTTTGCTCATCCCCAACCTAGCATCAACATTGTTCTCAATGGTTAATGAGAAAAGTAAAAAGTTAGAACTACTTTCCTTATTTTTTATGAGGTGTCCTTGCTTGCTTGTGTATCGAGGTTTAAAAAAATTCTTTACAATGAATACTAATAACAAAACAACCTCAAATAATATTGTTAGATTACATCAATTTGAAAAAAAAAATAAAAAAAATGAAAAATGAAAAACAAAGAAATGTATAAGAGACAACCTAATGGTTCTTTTAGGCTGAATTGACTTCCTAATGGTTCTTTTAGGCTGAATTGTTTAATAAGATAGAGACTTTGCCTTTTCTCCATCTATTGTTTTTATAATATTTTAACTATTGCCCCTTGATCGTATACATGCCTTTGTCATCATGATTTACCTCTGATACCAAACACTGTAGTGACCCCTGCCTTAGGCCTCATGTGTGCAAATACTTACAACATTTATTATATTAATAATACGCCTGTAACAGGAATCTTTATAGTAAAAACTACTGCTTAAAATTTAAAACATGTGCAAAAGTTGTACATCATATAATTTACTATGATAGTAAACAGAAAATATTAAACATGCATTGAAAATCTCAAGTTCTCTCTATTTATAAAAGATATCACTCATATAGTATGTATTTACAGTATAATACACACACGCATACATGAGTAAAACTGAATAAAAGCATGCGAGCTAAACATGCTAACTACTGCCAAGCCATATCCCTAAGATTTAATAGTTGTCTCACTCCCGCTCAGCCCTCTACTCACTGACCTGCAAGAAGGAAACAAAAAATAAGGGGTGAGTGATAAAATCACTCAACAAGCGTTTCTTATCTCTAACACAAGCAGGTTTCAAGTCTTAGCTGGTTTCATGACTCATCACATACATTCTTTGTTTTACTATTTTCTCATTTCATTATTTTCTTTATTTTGAAATATATGTTTGTACTCTGTATTGTACTTTAGCTTACTCTTCTATGTTTCTCATGAAATGTTGTACATGACATGATATGTGTATGCTAAAGTCATGTATATGCTGAAAGATCATGAAACTTACCCTTGAGCATGATTTTCTGAAAACCCTCTATGATAAAAAGGTACAATTGAATATCTTGAATATATATATATATAATATCTATTGAAAAACTAAATCAAAAAGTATTGTATCTGAAAGTATCTACTATGCTGACCAGACTGATGAATACAGAGATTCAACACCCTGATCGTATGAGCTCAATCCTATAATAAAACTACTCGTGTACAACTAGCACTCTCTCTAATGAGCTTAGTCAATAACCATGTCTTATCTAGTGGACACTGGTTTCCCTCTCTAATTGGTGTGAGAACTCACAGGTGTCTTCTCGTATCCACCCCTAACTAATGTTCGAAACATCATATACTTAAACTGTAAAATCATGTTATTGGATCCTTAGATCCATTTTTTGAAAAAATTTGATATGGCATGTCGTGTTATATGCTGCTAATCATGCATGATATACTATTATATCTTATTATTATTGAGCTTTGTTTGCTTAATATTTGTTTAGAGTGGCTTAGCTTTGCTTTTAAGAATGTTTTCTGCTTTTTTTAAAGTGCATGGGCGTGTGTGACAGCACACGGGACCATTTGCTGGGCGTGTTCTTAATCATACTAGTTTTTGGAATCATTTTATAAAACTCTAGCTGACTGTATGGGTGTGTGGTGCGAACACACAGGAATATAACTAAGGCACAAGGTCGTGTCCCACACTGCATGAGTGTGTAGCTATCCCTCAACACCCTCGTGTCTTGCTTACACAGGCATGTGAAATTGGGAATGAGCACACGGGCGTATGCATCAGTCACACGGGCGTGTGTCTAGATTTTCATAAGCATACGGGTGTCATACAAGGCCGTAAGGTCACATAGATGTGTACCCATGGGAACACGATCGTGTGCTCAACTCAAATTATGTAGAAACCATTTGGAAACCCAGAAATCTTAATCCAAACACTTTTAAATCTCATCTAAGCAACAATATACCTTCAAGGCCTCTGCTAGCATGCATACATTCATCCAAATCTCATCTCAATCATGTCACATCTCATAAATAAAGCATACAATACATGTATACAAAGAGATATACATATAATCATGAAATTAACCACTTAATCATCCATCAAAACATCATCTCAAAAGTCAAGCATGTTGATAAAGCTTCAAACAAGCACACAATGGTTCTCAAGAACTCAAAACAGCAAGACATGCTATGAAACAAAGTGAAAGAGGTAAAGGAACACTTACCTCTAACCATGGAAGCTAGATCTCTCTCTCTAGGGGCTTTTAGATCTCTCGTCTGGAGCTGAGCTACTGGCTAATCTCTCTCAACAACCCTAAGGTTCACTAAAACACGAAGGAAGAAGAAGGAGAAGAAAATAAAAGTTGAGAAATGTGTGACTAGAAAAATAAAACAATTTATGACTAAATGACATGACACACAATCGTGTGTCCTAGACACATGGTCGTGTGCGTGTTGAAAATCTAAATTTCTACTATCTTCGTACCTTACATAAAATATTCTTTCTATAATATCCATGTACAAGCCACAAAAGGCTTATAAATAACTCTTCTACCCTTAAACCCTCTCAAATCTATTCTTTATTAGGAAATCTATCCTTTACTCCTGATTTCAAAGCCTAAAGGATAATTTTACCCACGGGCTATTACATTTAGGATAGGCTTTAGTGATAATGAATAGATTAGTCCCCTGAGCTTTTAGCTTTCAAAGGAAGGTTGACATTGGACATTAAAGAAGAATTATTTTTTCCCACTATCAATTTTGTTCTTTGTGGGTTATCAATCTTGCCATTTATTTAGTTTGCCTTTGTCAATTTGAGCTTCTTCATTCCTAAGATTTATTGTTCCCCTGGTCACTTCCACTATATAGCATGTTTCTTTTTCACTAAAGGGATTTGTGGTTTTATACACTTTGAAGGTCACTATCTCATCATCAACTCTTGACTTCACTATCTCTTCTTTCATATCAATTAGTGCCCCTCTAGTGGTTAAGAATGGTCTTCCAAAATTTAAAGACATTTTGATATCTTTTTCCATATCCAACACAAGAAAATCCATAGAAAATACAAATTTATTAACCTTTGCTAGTACATCTTCCACAATACCTTTTAGATATTTGATTGATCTATCTGCTAGTTATAAGAATGCTATGGTGGATTATGGTTTTCCAAGTCATAATTTCTTGAAAAAAGACAAGGGCATCAAGTTAATGTTGGCACCTAAATCACATAAAACATTAGAAAATGAAATTAAGCTTATTGTGCAAGGAATTGAAAGACTCTATGGATCCTTAAGCTTTAAAGGTAATTTATTTTGTAATATGGCAAAGCATTCGTCTATAAGCTTAATTGTTTCATACTCCTTTAGCTGTCTCTTTTTGGATAGGATTGCTTTTAAAGACTTGGCATAACTAGACATCTAAAGTAAAACAACTACAAAAGGTATATTACTTGGGACTCTTGAGCAAAATGGTGTAGCAGAGAGGCACAATCAAACTCTCATGGATATGATAAGAAGTATGATAAGTGGATCCAATTCGCTAGAGTGCCTATAAGGTGATATATTTAAGACTGCCTTATACATTCTTAATCGAATTCCTTCTAAGTCTGTTCAAAAAGATTCTTTTTAAACTTTAGACCAGGAAAAAACATAGCTTGAGACATGTTTGAATCTTGGGATACCCAATGAAAGTAAGAGTTTACAACCCCATCGAGAAAAAACTAGATCCTAAGACTGTTTGTAGGTATTTTATTAATTATCCTAGGTATTTTAAAAGATATAGATTTTATTACCCTTTTTGAAATATAAGAGTTGTTCAATCTATGACAACTAAGTTTCTTGAGCTAGATAGAGCAAATGATAGCAATATTCATCATATGGGAGATTGTAAGCAAATCTTATCTAGAGCTATTCCCTTAAATATTGGTCTACATGGTACTTTAGTAGCATCGATTATAGAGCCTAAACAATAGGTTTTAAAGATTCCTAGAAAGGCTAAGATTATTCAAGATGATGTAGTTATAAAGGAACCTATTATAGACCCTATTCTAGCACAAGTACCAATGATTGATGTCATTGTTGTCAAACCAATAGTTAAAATTCCTATCAGAAGATCAATCAAAGAAAGGCATCTAACTATCTCTAGTGATTATTATGTTTATCTTGGTGAGGTAGATTATGATATTAGTAAGATCGTTGATCCTATAAGCTATAAAAAAAGTTATGTTGAGCTCATAATTTGATAAATGATTTTAAGCAATGAAGGAAGAAATATAGTCGATGAATGACAATGAAGTTTGGGATCTTATGGTGTTACCTAATGGATTTGAACCCACAAGATGTAAATGGGTTTATAAAATGAAAAAAAAAAGTCAAAAGATTAAATTGATAGGTTTAAGCCAAGGTTGGTTTCCAAGGGTTTTACCTAGAGAAAAAATATAGATTTCAATAAAACATTCTTTCCAGTTTCAACTAAGGACTCATTCAGAATCATAATAGCTTTGGTAGCTCGTTTTTTATTTAGAGTTTTACTAAATAGATGTCAAGACAACTTTTCTAAATGGAGAGCTATCAAATAAAGTATTCATGAGGTAGCCAAAGGATTTTATTATTGATGGCAAGGAACATCTAGTTTACAAACTTAAAAAGTCCATATATGGTTTGTAACAAGCTTCTTGATAATGGTATTTGAAGTTTGATGAGGTAGTGACTTTATATGGCTTCATTAAAAATGGATTTAATTAGTGTGTTTACATGAAGATCAATAAAGGCCATTTTATTTTCTTAGTCCTTTATGTTAATGATATTCTACTAGGAAGTAGTGATGTTGGTTGCTTCATAAGACTAAGTAATTTTTGTCTAAAGCTTTTGACATGAAAGATCTTAAGAAGCTTCTTTTTGTGCTTGGTATTGAAATTCATCGTGACTGAGTTTATAGGTTACTTGGCTTATCCCAAAATACTTTTATTGAACACGTGCTTCAAAGGTTTAACATGGATAAGTGTAAGTAAAATTGGATATGTCCCTATTGTAAAAGGTGACAAATTTGGCATCCAACAATATCATCAAAATGATTTAGAAAGGGCATTGATGCAGTAAGTTCCCTATAATAGTGTAATTGATAGTTTGATGTATGCACAAGTTTGTACTAGGCTAGACATTAGACATAGCTTTTGCTGCTAATGTCCATGGTCATTATCTTTTTAATCTATCACTCAATTGCAAATAAGAAAGTCATGAGATATTTATAGAGGAAAAAAGATTTCGAACATATCTATAGGAGGGTGGAAAATCTTGAAGTAGGTTGTTATTTAGATTTAATTTTTGGTCGTTGTCCAGATGACTACAAATCTACTTCAAGATATATTTTTATACTTGCAAGTAAGGTCATATTATGGAAGCATAGCAAACAAACCTTGATTGCATCTTTGACCATGTATGCAAAATGTTACTGCTTGTTATAAAGTATTTACACAAGTAATGCGGTTGAAAATTTTGATTATTGAGCTTCATATGGTCAATTCTATTTCTAGACCACCAACAATCTACTGTGATAATGTAGCATCCCAGGATTAAAAATGCCTTTTAGATTAGAGTTTGGGGTTAGATGTGAGATTTAGTCATAGATTTGGAGTTAGATGAGTTTAGGGGTGAGATAATAAGTTTCCAAAGCTTGTATGGCCTACGCATGATTCTCCTTGAGAGGTTTCTTTCATGCGAAATGCAGGAAATGAAGTATCTTTATTTTCCTTTGTACACTCTCGTGCACCCTTGTAAAGTGAGAGAGAAAGTTGCTTTAATTGTTTTCTCACCTGTCCTTATCCATTTTCAGCCAAAGTTTCTTTTTGTTTTTAGAGAATCTTAAGCCTAGAGGTGATATTCAATAGCTAACAACTCCAAATCCAACAAGAGAGTAAAAATTTGCTATAGAGAAAAATTAGAGCATCCATGACAAAAGGTAAGTATTTCCTTGCTTTTTCTTTGAGTTTTCCAACATGTGTTTGAGGTGTGATGAGATATATTTGTGATTCTAATATGCTTTGTGATTTCTATGCTTTGATTATATCTTGATACGATAAGGATGAAATGGTTATGATGACAATTTCCACCCATGAACATGCTTGGTGTGTATGTGTGAGAATGTGTGTTTATGTGATGATTTGATGCTTAAATTGAGAATTATGTGTTATTGATTGAATTGAAGGGTGGTTGTGTGTTATTTGATGTGTTAGAAATTAATGGAAGTGTTTAATTGCAGATTGGTTGAGTTTTGGATGAGATTTTGCAAGTTTCAAGCATATCTTACAGAAACAGAGCAGGACGCACGCTCGTGTGCCCTTACACTTGCAGGGTCACGCCCGTGTGCACATTTTGTGCACAGCTGAATTTAGAGGGGGTCATGACCGTGCACTTAAGGGGCACAGCGGTGCATAAGCCAAATGTGAGAAAATACAGCAGAATTCCAAACACTAACACAATCAGGCTACAAAGTTAACACACGGTCCTGTGCATAGCATGCAAGACTGTGCATCTAATCATGCACGCCCGTACTTAAGTAGAAACTTAGAAAATGAATGGGAAATGAAGTAGAAAGCATGGGAAGCATTTATAAAGGCCAGATAACCTTATAATAAAATAAAATAAGGTAAAATAAGACATCATGAGCATATCATAGCATGACATGCCAAAGTATTATCAGAAAAGGGATCAAGGGATTCAATTGCATTAGTTATTCAATATTCAGAGCTTGATATCCGGGTCAATTGTTAGGATGAACTCAAAGGGGCATCTGTGAGATTTCAACCTTCTGATTGCGGTCAGATCATTTCAATTTTAGCTTACTAGTCCAAGGACTGGTATGTTATATTTCAACTTTCTAGCACTTTGCTAGTCTGTTTCAGCCCACATGACCAAGATGTTGAATTCATGTGTTCATTAGTCTGATCAGTATAGCAGGTATTTTCGAATACATAAAGTTTCAGATATAGTGAGTGAGCATGTTTGCTTGTTAGAAAATGGCCCAAGGGTCCATTGTATGATTGCATTGCATGGTACCATGTCATTCATCTCATAGCATGAATCATCATTTCAATTCAAAAAACAAGAATAAGAAATATTCAGATGATTAATCAAGGGAAATGTACGAGTATTTAGGCCAATGTCAGGTTTGTGTTTTGTCTTAATGCATGTTTGGGTTTAGGGAAGTAGGAAATGCTTACTGGGTGATTTTATCACTCACTTTTTCCCCTTCTTGCTTTCTTGCAGGTATGTGTGATGTTGGTGAGGCTCGGGTGGACCATGGTTGATGGGAGAGGCTCCAATATGTACAGATAGCCTGGTGGGATTACTTTTGTTGTATCCATACTTGTATTTTGATACAATATATATATATATATATATATATATATATATATATATATATATTTCTTCTCAGCCCACCATTGTGTGATAATAGTTTTCTAGCTTCCGCATGCATATTTTAATATTAGCAGCAGTTTTTTCATAGGATCCCTGTCGTGTATATCAATATTTTCACTTATTAGTATTAATAAATAAATAAATAATCAGTAACATGATATATACGGCAGCGGGTCTTACAGATAATAATACAATTGTATTTTTTTCAAAGAACAACAAAATTAACAATAAATCAAAACATTTAGAGATCAAATATCTCACAATCTGGGACTTGGTAAAAAAAGGCGACATTGTGCTTGAATACGTTTGTACAAATTCAATGTTAACAGATCTCTTAACCAAAAGGCTTAAACCTATTATTTTTAAATAGCATGTAGAGTATATGGGTGTTTTAGAATCCTTTGTTACCCCAGGTTAGTAAGAGTCCTTGATGTATGCATGTTGCTTTTGTATTATTGATTATGATTGAGTTAGTATTTTGTTTTGATCATACATTCATTATTGTTTGATAGATGCACATATAAGTCATACAACATATGTCTCAAGACTTTTGTCTTTTCTTGAGTATGACTATTGTCTGGATGTTAATAATATAACATGTGTCTCAAGACTCTTGTTTTATCTCGAGTATGATAGTTGCAAGAGTATGTTTCTTTTGAGTTTCTTGAGAATTTTGGTAAAACATACTGGCTTCATTGAAAGTTTAAGGGATTTCTCTAGCTTCTTGTAAAACATATTGTAACAGAGAAATCATGATGAAGACCAATAGATAACAACAAATTTTTATTCTCACATATGGATGCTATTTTTGCCACACTCTCTCATTAATTGATCCATATGGTATGACTATAAGTAATTGTAATCATATAAGTCTTGTGTCGATTTGAGATATATAAACCGTCTTGATTAATTATTTAATAATTATGCTGACCAGATTGTTAGACGAAGTGTTATTTCTGGATTGCGTTGTTTTCTTAAATAGTGGTCACTTTAACATAAAATGTCGTTTATTCAAAGAAATTAAAAAAAAAAGGTTTTGTTTTTCCTAAAATTAATAAACATAATTAATGTTCTCAAAATGAGAGAACGTTAGAATATTTCAAATTGTAAGCTACCATTAATCGTAGTTTTGATTTTATAAAATCCAAATAAATTACAGTCCAATAAATATTTTGTTTGGGTATTATGTAATCGGTTTATGGACTTGTTCTATACATTTCATATGATTAATTTGGGTTTACCATATAAAGTATGGTGTTTTTTGGTTCTTAGCATATCAAGAAAAAGAAGAGGTCTCCCAAGGATTTGTTATTGATTCTTCATTCTCAAAATCGTCAAATAATTACTCAATCACGTTTGTCTAATCCGTTATCTTATTTTTTATCGTGTTCTATAATAGTATGTTGAATAGAAAAATTACGTTTAATTGTTAATATTATTTGTCTGATTTTGTAAGACTAAACCTAAACTATAGACATGTGATTTCAAGAAATAAAAAATTTTGTGAGTGAGGACATCAAAACAAGAAGTTATTCAACATTACTTTGACAAACCTGAGTTTACAGGTCTGGGGAACCCCATCAGAGAACCTCCTATTCTACCACCTATATAATGGTGGGAAAGGGTTCTCAAAGCTGTAATGCCAATTGTCTAAGAAAGAAACAGAAATAATATATCTTCTTTCAAACGTTGATTGATCAACGGTCTAATCTTATTGATCAATTAAATTGGATTGACTCAATTAATTGAATCGAATTGATCCGATTGACTAGATTGGGTTAACCCAATTTGATCAATCCGATTAAACCCAATAAACCAAATTGTCTCATTCTGTATGTGAATTAATTTATCGAATTAACTTGATATATTGACTCTCCTTATGACAGAGTCAACTTGATGAGTGGTAAGTCTCACATCGTCTGGGAATGGGTCTTTGGTGTGGTTTGTAAGGGTGTAGGCACCCTCACTTAACAAGCTGGTTTTTCAAATTGAGTTCTACCTCACCCTGTAATATATCACAACTCATTACCAAATCAAATATTCAAACCAAAATTTAAAAATTTTTTTTTTATCAGCACATGCAATGACTGTTTAAACAATTATTAAGTTTAAAAATTTAAACAATTGCATGCATTGAATAACAGCAATTTTCAACAGTTGTAATGTTTAAATTTCAAAAGGTTTATGCACTTTTGAAATATCCAATAGTAATCGGGTTATCATAAAACGGGCCAAAATAACCGAAAATTTCCGTCAATTTTCTAGGTCAAAATTGAGCCAATTTCCGGCCACGAAACCAGCGATCAGCTTAGGGGAGATTACGCTAATGGCTTAAACAACCAATCCAAGTACTAAGATGACCCAACACCGTTGTTAAGGCCGTCGTTCACGATGATCAGAATCTGAAAAACGTGATTTAGGACTCAAGTCATGCTCCGAAAATTTTGATTTTTCACACGGAGGCTAATTTGGTGGTGAATTTCATAAATATAACATCGATTTTACCAAACAACATCAAAATCATAAAGGTCCCAAATTCAACTCATAAACCGTAAAACCAATTTGAATCAAAAGTTAATTAAATAATCCAGGCAGCGGTATTAACCTGCTCTTATCCCAAATGCAATGCTCATCCCTATCATGTTATGCTAAATGATAACAGCATAAATTAATTCAAATTGCGGAAGTGTACTTCCTGCTGTCGAAGTTGACTGATTTGGGGAAGTCAATTCCAGCATCTCTTCTCTCCCAACAGCTCGTCTTCTTCAATGTTGAAATAATTCAATGTTTTCAAATTCAGTCCTGAAACATTTAATGGAATGGGTTTGTTTTTAGTGGAATTTTGGAGATCAAAGATTTGCATTGAAACCTTAAAGTAGGCAGTATTTAAATTAACTGCCCAAATTACGATTTTACCCTTATAACATTATAGGGACCATTTTAGCCCTCCATATAAATATCAGAATTTCATACAATTAAATTTAAAAATCTCGCATGTCAAAGAATCTTTTTTAGGATTTCTTTAATAATACTCTTTACAAATGATGTCTCATTCTTAAAAATAAATAAATAAATTGATACAAATTAGACAACAAATAACGATACAAGAAAATAAAACATAATTTTATTTTTTTTTGTTTTTTTAACTGTTCATTGAACAAAAAAATCTAACATGTATGATTGGCATAATAAAGAATTATATTAGCTGAATGGTAAGAGCAAGGGTCATCCAAGTGGTCAGGGTTCAAGCCACAATGAAACTAATAACCTCTGACTTACCTGGCCTGTGGTTGCGGGTCTCGGTGATCATAAACCCCCGGATTTATCTTATCCGATTAGTTAGGATTGACCGATTGGTATGGATAGAAGTTCTCGGATTAACAAAAAAAAATAAAATAAAATAAAGAACTATATCATGACTTTGAACTCAAATTCTAGCTAAAAAAAAAAAAAGTTCAATACTCAGTGGCACAAAATTTTGGATTCAGCTGTAATTGATCATCACTTTTCATATCCTCAACACATACAAAAACTTATTAATGGTCAAACTGAATTCATGGAAAAGGGAGTTAGCTACCAGACAGCTGTGGCACATTCCTCACAGCAGTTTCCCATCTCCTCCAGGCATTCATAGAAGGCTCTTCACACATGTGAGAATCTGTAAAATAAAGATAATAACAGTAACAGTATAGCCTTATGTTATTTGTACAATTAAACTGATATCTTATAAAAAATTTTAGTATGTGAAACATCAAAAAGTAAATAAATTTTTTATTATTATAAATAAAAGAGTTGATTGAATAAAAGAAGTTATTAAAAAGAGTTGAAAGAAGATTTAATAATAAAAGAAATAAATTAAATTAAATATATGAGTCCACTTCTCACGTTGAAGAAAAAACAAAGTGGTCATATTTTTTTTAGGGTATTTTTTGGATTTAGAAAGAGGTCGTCCCCCTGGGGGGAGCAATAGAAGAGGTCTTATTTTTAATTTTTGCTTTGTACTATAATTATTCATATTGTTGTGCTGTAATTATTCATATTTTGTAGGTTTTATTCTTGTATTTAAACACACTCCTTGTAAAAGAATAATAAGAAATGTTTTATCAAATCTTTCATGGTGTCAGAGCCCTAGAATCTTTGGGTTTCTTTCTGCCACAAGAACAGCAAAATGGACCTTCATTGCCAAAATTATTTCAAACTTTATTTCACTAAAACTCAACAACCTTCATTGTTGAAACCTGTATTGGCCTTCATTGCCATAACTTTTGTCTAATTCTTCGATTTCTGTACATCTTTTATTCCTTAAAAGATTTCGGAAATCTCAGAAAACAATACTTCTGCTGTTACAAGAATAGCCCCCACTGATCTCTCAAATTCTGTTTTTAGAGAATTGCAAAACATGAACGCAGCCTACAGGTTGGATGGGAAAATTAAATTATCTCTAGTGATCACAAATAGTGAAGACATTTTAAGAATCATTAAGAATTAAAATGTTAATTCTGATATCTATGTGAAGGGCTAAGATGGTCTTTATACTTACACACGTAAATTTGTCTTTGGCAATTTATATATAAAAGGTTACATTTGCGTTTGATGGAGACACATTAGAAATTTTAGAATGCAAAAACCTGGTCCCCAAATTTCACTGATCAAATACCCATTCCATCAAAAGTTTTATTGCATATTTGGAAACACTAGATTTTAATATGGACACAAACTATTTGCTAGGCAAAAAGTTGTAGGAATCAATTTTCAGAGCACAAAAGGATTTCATGACAGGAGATACACTTCCATTGTAGGGTCTGTTGCTGTATATATCATTGTTGCTAATTTCTATACTTAATGATGCAAATAATAAGCTACTGATTTATTTTATATAAAAAAATGCTAAAAATTGATATACACAACAGAAATCTTATGAAAAAATTGTTGACTGTAGAACACATGCAAGCGAAAGTTGAAAACATTTAATAACCAAAATGGTGGGTTTAAATAAAACTTATGATATTATATCATTATATGTACATATGTAAATAAACATATGAAGTTATATATATATACACATACTAATAACGTATAGAATACATGCATGCATCTGTATAACTATTTCTAAAAACTACATACGTATGAAAAACCCCACCAAGCTTTTTACAAATCAAAACTAGAGTCTTCTCCCTTCAGTCATGGTCCACCTGAGTCTCATTAGCAACAACTACTAACCTACAAGAAAAAAGGAAAGGAAATGGGTGAATGATAAACCACTCAGTAAGCATTCCTACTTCTTTCTAACCCAAGCAAATCTTTTAGCTAAACTCTTGTTTGAATTTAATTATTCTCATGATCTAGGCATTTTGAATTATGTTCATTCTCTTTGCTTCATTCATGCTATGAAATGAATGTCATGTTATAAAGTCATGTTGTAAACATGTTATGGACCCTTGGGCCAGTTTCTAAAATCACTATTGGTCAATCTGAGAATATCTCTAAAGATCCGAAGATCTTAAACTAAGAAAATATCTGAAAATCATGTAACTAAAAATTTATAGTGTTGATCAGACTCATGAATACAAGGATTTGACATCTTGGTTATGCAGGCTGAACCATACTAGCAGAGTACCAGTAAGTTGAAATATTATACCATATTAGTCCTTGGATCAGTAAACTGAAACTAAATCAATCTGATCGCAGTCAGAAAGCTGAAATCCTACAGATGCTCGCTCGTATTCACCCTTACTAACTAACCTAGATGTCGGGCTTTAAATACTGAAATCCAATGTAAATAGATCCCTTGATCCATTTTTCTGAAAACACTATTTAACATGTTATGCTATTATATGCTTATGATGCACCATGTCATCTTATTTCTCTTTCTTATAATGTTTCACAGGTGCTAGAAAAGATTCCTCATACTTTGTGCTTCATTATAAATCAATTTCCCAATTTTCCCCTTATGCACTGGCATGCAAGCTTGGACCCACGGGCATGCATGAAAATGCACAGGCCATGTGCCAACCGTGTGCCTGGTCGTGCTTGCTTCTAGAAAATCTATTTTATTTCTCTTTTATTACTTACGCACAATCGTGACCCTCATGCACATGGTCATGACCTCTTTAACTATAGCTGTGCACACGGACGTAATCTTACACTTGCAAGGTTGCATGGGCGTGCGTCCTACTCTGTTTTGGTAAATTCATGTTTGAAACTTGCAGAACCCCGTCCAATGCTTAGCATATCTGCAATCAACTCATTTCATTCATTTCCAACACTTTAAACAACATATAAACACATACCAATTTCATCAATAACACACAACACTATAATCAGTCCTTAGAAACAACTTTCAAACACATATCCACACACATACATGCACCAAGCATGTTCATGGACAAGAATCACTATCACAATCATTTCATTTTTATCGTATCATCACATATTCACATCATACAATTATAAAGCATGCTGGAAACACCTACATACCTTAGAAATCAGCAAACCCGTGTTGGGAAACTCAAGAAAAAGGTAAGAAAATACTTACCTTTTGTCATGGCTACTCTGCTCTCTCTTCTAACTAAATCTTTTACTCTCTTACTAGATTTGGAGCTTCTGGCTGTTGATTAACACCCCTAGGGTTCTCTGAAAATAAGACAGAAACTTGGATGAAAATAAGCAAATGATGGGTGAGAAATGTTTTTAAGCTGCTATCTCTCTCATTCTACAAACATGCACAGGCGTGCACACTAATGTGCACGAAAGAAAATGAAGAAACTTCATTTCTCGCTCTTCGCATGAAAGAAATCTCCCACGAAGAATCATGCACAAGCCACATTAACTCTGAAAACTCACTATCTCACCTTCAAACTCTTTTAACTCTAAATCTATCACAAATTCTCACATATAATCTCAAATTCTAGCCTAAAAGACATTTCTAATCTTGAGATACTATACCCATGATTCTAAAATTAATTGTTTAGGATATCATTTGAGATAATATGTTAGGAATTGTGCATTACATTTGCTATCAGAGCCATAATTCCTTTGTCTTGAATCAATTTAATCAATTTTTAATAAAATTTGAAATTAGGGTTTATATGATTAATTTGAGGGTTTTTTATTTTGATGTTATTTTATGAAATTAATGTCAGATTTATAAAATTCAACATCAAATTAGTCTATTTGTGCACAATTATAATTTTTCGAACACAAATTAATTCTTAAATTACATATTCAGATTCTAACTATCATGAACGATGGCCTTGTGGTCCTTGCCTTTTGTTTTTTGGCTTATTTCCGTCATTTTCCCTTATTTTATTATCCTATAAATCGTTTTCTCTCTGGTGGGTTTTTTTTGACCCCTTTTTGGTTGACCTACTTGTGACGTCGGTTTTTGCCGCGCCGAGCGAGGACAGACTTACCACTCTTGTTTAACCACCCTAAACGTGGTCAAGAGGAGCGCATAACGGGTTTTTGGCCCGCTACGGAGTCTATGGAGTCGCCACCCGGGAGTAACCCCGAGAAAATACACATCGGTGAGGATGGGTGATTTATGGATCCCTTGCGAAGGACCCAACTACTCCTCACCTGCCCAATGGGTCGGGTTCGGAGAGTCAAGTACGGCAATGGGAAGGTGTTAGGCACCCATGCCGCCCGGCATGAAAGC
The DNA here is from genome assembly GCA_026122585.1 of Anacardium occidentale. NCBI lineage: Eukaryota > Viridiplantae > Streptophyta > Magnoliopsida > Sapindales > Anacardiaceae > Anacardium > Anacardium occidentale. Next base: position 10,791 of record JAJEJH010001299.1, on the reverse strand, counting down.
CGGCCTCCACTATTGTGGTTCGTTCGTTAAACGCGTTACCGAATTTAATTAAGTTCCGTATTATCACACAATGCAGTATTAAACACACAAATATAATACATTACATGCATTCATGAAAATAATAAAATATAAAAAGAAAATAATTAAAAATTACACCCTTTTCCATACACCCCTATACATTTTTTTCTAACCCTAAACAAGCCTATAAAATAATAAATCCTGCAAAACAAATTAGGTTAGTCATAGAATATAAAATTAAATCAACATAAATTAAAAATTATTACAACCCTTTTCATACACCCCTATACATTTCTTCTAACCTTAAACAAACCTAGAAATAATAAATAAATAAATCCTGCAAAAACAATTTTGTTAGTTAACCCAATAAAATAAACAGATATATCAATTTAATCAATACTCTAGCCCTAAATAAAAACAGCCCATCTAAGGAAATATACAGAATGCAGCCCACTTAATGGAAATAAATATATTACAGCCCAACCAGCCCGCCCAATGAAATTGACAGCATGCAGCCCAACCAAGAAGCCCAATATATCACACACACAGTTGGCCCAATGGTATTACACACACGCACAGTAGAAAAGAAATAATGATAATCATATTCCACTCCCAGCCGAGACTCGAACCCAAGCGCCCAACAAACTAAACACCTTCCGCCTTTCCCCACTAAGGCAACAGCCACGCTCATATATTAGATGTAAATACAATGATAAAATACATAATGCACACAAATACACCATTTTTCCCAAACAAATACAAAATATACAGTTTATACATATATAAAAATACACAATAATGCCAACATTCAGAGTATATGATATACACTATTTTATAATTACACAATACATATAATATATATATACAGAAACATTTATTTACAAAACAAAAATTTTTGGCATGCCACATGTAATTAAATATTATATAGAAATGTAATATGATGATACAAATTTTTAATTAACTCATGCATGCACATTATTTCAGCAAACTACCAACTAAAAATGCATGAACTTTATCGCAAATGCATATTTATTTCTGTAAGGATCATAATTATGAGCAACATAAAATATATGTACAATAAGAAATATTACACCACACAAAATTATATAATATGATATGATAAATATATATACGCTATAAAATAACTTTACATATATACAGTGATATACAGTATATATACAAAATAAATATATATGTATTATATTAATATACAGTAATAAAAAAAATAGAGTAAATAAAAAATAAAAAGCAGCTTTGCCCCAGCGTGGCTTGAACCTGGGAGGGGGGAATAACATAGCTGCCTGCTGCCATCAGGGCGGCCAGTCTCATCCGACAGAGATATGCACGCAATCTATTATATATTATATATATATCATATACCAATACACAGGACATACAGCATGATACATAGGATATATATATACCTAACAAAAATAAATATATACAGTAGATTATAATATACCCATGTATATGCAGGATGGAAAATACAGAATATAGAATACAGAATATATAATAAACAAAAGTACAATACAAAAAAAATACAGATATAAATAATCAAATCAAATACATAATATATATAAAAAAATACAAAATAAACAATACATATACAATATAAATACAGAATATAAAAATAGATAAAATATACATATAAAATATCAATATATTTATACCGAATAAATAGAAAAATTAATGTAAATTATAAAACATATATACAATATAAAATGAAATAATATAAAAATTTTGTTTATAGAAAATTTCCCTCAGGGACTAACCTGAATTCCATTAAACATCTCTTGATGTTGAGATGAAGATGATCCCTCATCATATAAGTTGGCTTTCAAAATGTTTTAATTTTCTAAAACACTTTTTTTTTTATTTTTTTCTGAAATTGTTCCCTTCCCCAATTTTTCTCTCCTCTTAGATTTTTTTCTTCTCTCTCTCTAGGCTCTCCCCTCCAGCTCCCCCTCCTCTAGAAAATCCCACCTCTTTTTATAGACAAATGAAAACGGCAGCCAGCTATCCAGCCACCCAGCACGCGACACGCAGCCTGGCAGCAGCAGGAGAGAGAAAGGAAAAGTGCCTGGAAAACAGAAAGTAGGTATAGGTGATTCAGCGGGCGCGTGTGCGACACGCTCGATCAGCCCAGGCCTGTCCACTTCATCGCGCGTGTGACGCACGCGCGCACTGCAGGCTCATCTTGGGCCTTTCTCTCCAGCCGGGCCAGCAAGTCTGCTGCTGAAGCCTGGGCTGTGCACTGGGCCTCCTTATTCTCTCCTTTTTTTTTTTTTTTTGGGTTAGCTACTTGGATCATCTTTTTGGGTTTTCATAATAATTTTTTTTTTTTTTCCTTTTTTTTTTCATAAAATAAAATAAACATTTTTTTTTTAATAAAAATAACCTAAAATAAACTTTTTTTTTTTTTAACTCATCCATCTTCGACTCAACATCTCAAAAATTCTAAATCAATATCCAGATTTTTCATCATCGAGGATGACCCTGTTGGGTCCAAAATAGGGTGTCTACACTACTTTTGGTGGACTCAATCATTTCCAACCTGCGTGACTGTTGGTTTTGAAATTTGAATGCACATAGCTGCTTTTGCATTTAATGCTAACAGGTGTTTTAATTTAACTATATAAAGCATGTGTTGCAGATTAAATTTTTATTGAAATTTTATATTTAAAATTTGAAATTTGTTTTTTGAATATTTAATAGAAACAAGTTGACTTTATTAATTGAGTGAGTAAGCATATCGAGTTCACTCGGTCTATTAGCTCACATGCCTGGACAAGGCAACCCAATTTATTGGGTTAACTCAATCCGATCAATCTGAACAATTTGATTTGATTGACTTGTTTGATCAGACAATTGACCAATCAACATTTCACCATTGATTGATCAATTTTGACTATTGATTGGTCAATGTTTGATTATTGATTGATTAATCTTTGACTGTTAACTAGTTAATATTTGACCATTGATCGGTTAATATTTGACCATTGACCAGGTCAACATAATGACAGCACATTTGCATGCGTGAAAGCACGTGGCAGCATATGAGTTGTGTGTGGAGGCACGTGACTTATTCTATCAATACATAGAGGTGCGTGAGCCAATTTTAGTAGTGCATGAACGCACGTGCATCCCTCTAACATCATGTTCTTGGCACATAAAGTACTTCTAGATATCCAATTTCATGATCTGTATGGGTTTATATGTTGAAACATGCTCATATTTGTTGATTTTTCACATTTTTATTATATATCATTGTATATTTTGATAATTTATAATAGTTATAGCATCTTTATTGTTAAAATATATGTTTTATATTTTGTGATGACATCTGAATTCTAATTAAACATATTGATATAATGTTTTACCCACAGGGAATATTGTATTTCATAATTAATTAGAATGAAATATAAATTAATTTTTATTTTTTGATCAGCCTATAAGCAATAAAAAATATTAATAATTTCTAATTCTATCATTAATTGTTAAGAATTATTATATGTAATATATTTGCTTATAGGGAGATATTTTGATGTGCGATTCTTGTTTTATTTAATTTAGGTTACATTGATAGATTAATCATTATTATTTGATAGATCATATCTCTTATCTGATTGTAAGCATGTTAATGATTTTAATTACAACTGAGCGACCAATTATATATGTGAGTGATACTGGTTCTATGTTAAACGGTAATAATTACACCATATGGAAGGAGCAAGTTTTTCGGATTTGGGGTGCATTGACCTTGATTATACATTTCCTAAGGAAAAACCACCTATGTCGACCAATACCAATAGTGAGGCGCAAATACCATTATATGAACGGTGGGTGAAATCCAACCAATTAAGTATAATATTTTATCAAATCTCACATTATGCTTGGTATTTGTGGCTCAATTTCGAAATGTGAGAATGTCAAGGGTTTGATAAATGCTATTGAGGCTTAGTTTCTAACATCTAATAAGGCATTGGGATCCACCCTAATCAGTAGACTTATTTTATTAAGACTCACAAGTATTAAAGGAGTTTGTGAGCATATCATACAGTTGCGAACCATTTTTGCCAAGCTTAAGTATTTATTTATTATGATAGCAGCGCAATTAAATAAAATATCACCAATGGACTAAGAATTATAAAAATAAAAATATTTTGTTGTTAGAAACCTCATAAAGAATAAAGACATTAAAGGAGAATACATAAATATAAAGTTAATATAAATTAATCTCTAACCAAAGGAATAATTCTACTTGACATTAACCTTATTTATTTTAGACTACTTGACATTGATCCTACTTATTATGATACTGAGACTTATAGAAATAAATATATTTTACAGTCAGAAACCTCGTTAAAAAAAAAAAGAACATTAAAGGAGAATGCAAAAATGTAGAGTTGATATAAGTTAATCTCTAATCAAAAGAATAAGAACTGTAGCCCATAAAATCATGTTGAATACATAGGGTAGTTAGGGTCTCTTGATATTAAAGGTTAGTAGAAGTTTTATAACTTGTTATCTCAATGACAATTTTTTTTTTAATCATTGAATTAATATATTTATATGAAGATCATATGGTTTTATTTACTTGTTTATATGGATATATGTGCATATATATGATTATGGTACAATATATATCTCAAGAATATACGTTCTCTTGAGTATGACAGTTGTATATGTATATTTCATGATATCGCGAATAAAGTTGAAACATATGGGTTTCATTGGAAGCAAAAATATTTCTCTTGTTTCTTTTGAAACACACAGATTAAAAAAAAATCATAGACTGACAAAGACATAACACTATTTAGAATCACATGATTGAATGATATTTCTATATGATATTTCTCCTATACTCCTAGATTTAATCCGTATTAATTTGATTTATTAGTAACTATGATCATAAATAATCTTATATTAATAAAAGACATAAATAATGTCATGGTTCATTATTGATAATTATATTAACTGGATTGTTGATTGTAATGTAATTTTATCTTTAGACTATTTTGTTTTCTTAAAATAATAATTATTTTAATATTAAAATATTAGTTACCTGGGAGTCAGAAATTCTTTTGTTTAATGATAAAATAAATAAAAAAAAATAACTAATATTGCCCAAGTGAGAGAATGTTGAAAAATTTACTTACATGGGCTAATAGTAACTATAATTTTGGTTTAATAAAACTGAATAATTAAATAGTTTAACACTAGTTTATAAATAAACTTAAGTGATCAGTAAAATTAAGCTCAATACATTAGAACGTAATGATTTAGATAGACAATATTAGTATGAGTTTTAAGATTTATATGGTCTTTGATAATGATTATATTAATCTACTATATATATTAGTTATGTCATTTCCCCTAAACCTAATTGATATAACTTTACCCAATAAAAGATGTTATACAGAAAGGTTTTAACGACAGAACACCAATGAATTCATTGTAAGTATTTTCACTATAATTATAGATTTATATTGTATGAAATTTTAGATATTTTTATAAACCCTTAAATTAATGCATTTATGTAATATGTTATAAGTTATACGTAGATATTGTGAATATGATTGATTGTCATTTGTTTAGTTCATGTAAATTAAATCTTATAATAAGGTATTCATCAAAGAAAGCTCTGATGTTTTTCTGACAAAAGGCTTCATGTAGATGGCTGGTAATCTTTTTCCGAGTGTCAACCAGGGAAGCTACAGAAAACCTCATACTCTGGTTTAGGAGTAATGGAAGAAGAAGAAGCCATAACTGATAAGAGGCACTTCACAATAACAAAGAGGGCTGAACTAGAACAACACCTAATGGAGTAATTGAATTATATTCCACAATATTTATGTCTTTGCTTGCTGGTCTTTCATCTCTTTCGTGGAAATTGCACTGTCATGCTCCTTTTTGACTTCGACGTCTTGTGCCTTGAACCAAAAGTATGGATCTCATAATTGAAGTTCAAACGCGTTGTCTCCAATATCTCTTCTCAGCACCACAAATTCAAAAGAACTTGCTTTTTCACTACAACTTCATCAGTCACCCATGTGCTCCTGTCTTCCCTTGCACGTAGCCACCGTCAGTTTTCCCTTACTGAATGCTAGGGGGGTCATCTTTCTCAGTAATTATGGTTTCAAAAGATATTTATTTGACGAATTTATGAACCCACCAAAATTCTTCAATGACATCAATTGGTATTTCAAAAGCGATATTTTTTTGTACTCAAAGAACACAGAAAAGTTATGAAATACACAATTTTTCATAACAACATACAGAGTATACAAAGACTATTGCCTTGTAAAAATTTACATGACAGTGCTGAAAAAGTATCCCTAAAACATAAACCCTAAATATAATCTTTAACGATGACAAAAATGTAAATCATGCATAGAAAGTTGATTTAATTACAAAAGACTGCTTATGTTTTCAATTTCTCAAGGTACTTATAACTAGTCAGCAGTTTAATGTAGATTATGTTTATCACAGCAATGTCCTATGGTACCTCTGATCTGGAAACAAAGTTCGGACAGTGATGTTCTTCAAGAGAGTTTGAGCTTGTTGATTTTTTCTGGTATAAGATTAGGCAGGCTTGCGAGGACGAGCGGCCCAAATAGAACTCAAAGCTAGCCGTTGGAAGTACTCTCCTAGTGCAAGCAAGCCCTCGAGCTGCCTGACGAGTTGGTAGGATACGAGACATCTGCTGTGATGTTTCTTGGCTAAGATGATCAGCCTGTTAGGGCAAGAGCTTATGAAGTTGGTAACATGTCAGACGTTACAAGTAAAAACTAACATAGTTAAGATGACATGAACCCAAAATTTAAAAAATCATTTCAGTCTATTACTTACCAATCATATAATTTTTGTTAACGGAAACATGAAATCTTATTTGGAGAAACTCTAAACAGTAGATAATATCCATATTAGACTATAACCACACTTAAGTTTTCAGAAAAGGGAAGCACTTAAGAAAAAATCAATTACCCTTTTTTAGAACATTACGGGAAGGAGGTTTCTTACGAATCATGAATGCAATAAATCACCAAAATAATGAATTCAATGCCAAAATAATGTCCAACACCATGGGCTTGCAGAATTTCGGCCAGAATAATAACTCAATAATCAGCTAGTTTTTTCCATACCAGCTGCATAGTGCTTTAATAAACGGTTAGAAGCAGAAGAAAACTTCAATTTCACAGATGAATATAAATTCAACTCACTAGAAAGTTTCTCGATTTAAATCAGATGTGCTGATAAAGAACTAATTGACGGGTCAGAAAATGGATTACTGAAAGATGCTGAAAACAATGCAATTAGAGACACGCAATTTCAAGAAATAGCAATGTTTGTGAGTGCGGACATCAAAACAAGAAGTTATTCAGCAAAACTTTGACAAACCTGAGTTTACAGGTCCAGAGAACCCCATCTGAGAGCCCTCTACTCCACCACCCATATCCAAATCCTGCAGCGTAGTATTCGTTGTTTCAAATATTTGAATATAAATAGGAAATGGTGGGAAAGCCTTTTTAGTGCCATAATACAACTGACTAAGCAAGAAATCGTAGTAAACATTATTTATACCTGTTGTCTAGCTCGCTCAAGCTCCCGCTCCAGCTGAACCAACTTTCATCTACTAGATTCTAGCTGTTGGACATAGGCCTGCAAAATAACTACAAATTAAATTTAAAATCCCATACCGCTTGTTGCATGTTAAGGAATCTGTTTCAAAGCAGACCCTCATTATACCTTTTTTTCTCAACTGGCTTTTACGAATAGCCTCACGGTTTTGTGCAGGGCATCTTTGTATCTACAGAAGTTTGTAACACGATTACAAAAAGAAAAAAAGACTCACTCCAAGTTGAAGGGAATATCATTTAATCTATTTAGAAAACATATACAAACTTAGCAACAACCTATAGCCAAAATTGGTCAATTGTGAGACTGCAAGCACTGAATACATTAAGAAATATATGTACCAATTCTTGGCTTTGTGCAGATCTAGACTATTTGGGTAATTTCTATTGCAATCATGGAGAAGAGGATCAATTTGCAAATAGTTTTTATTCAAGAAAGTAGGAGAAAACTACAGAATAGTATATGCTAACGTTTGGAAAATACAATATACATGAACTAATACAAAAACCACCTTAATTGCATTAATACATGACCACTTTTTAAAAGTGTGATATTTTAAAAGTTTCAGGTAAGTAGGCAAACATAAAGCAACAAAATTTCACAGAAGAAACAATGATCAAAGACTATGAAGCAAAACAAGAGTTTGTGAATCTGCTGAAAACAGATGCTGCAAATAAGCATGCATAATAGCTAACCTGAACTAGAAAAATACAGCAGGGAAAACAGGGAGAAGAGAACATGGAGGAGAAAAACAGTGTGTACTCCTCTAATTTTCAATGGAAATCTTTCAACAAATTAACAGATACGTCCTCCCAATACAAATAATGTTCAAGTAAGTTAGAATTGGATATAAACAAATGACCAGAGACACAATCAAACTTACCTTATCCAAAGGTTTACATGCTTCTTGTTCGTACTTGGTAGAAGGCAGGAATGTTTCATGCGAAGTATCCTCTGACTGAAAAACTGAACAAGGGAATTATTTAGATTGGAAATGCAAATAATGTGTCCTCTACTATCAGACCTAGTAAAGTAAACATCAATAATTTGCACCGGAGTTACTAGTTTTGTATCCACCTATCTGGGTTGCCAATACTCTTAAAGTTTCACCCCCATGTGCCAAGTTGACGAATAGGCTCATAAATTCCCAATCTACTTGGGGTGACAAACTGGGTGGACGAAGAGTCCATGTCCTTCAAACTTATGATGGGATGCAGCTCCATTAGCTTTAGACATAAACACACATGCAAGATATAAGAATAAGGACAAGAAGATGCAAAATTGATATAAAGGGTATCTGAGTTTGAGGTCTAAATTTAAACTAAGTCAGGCGAACAGGACATCAAGCTGACTGAGTTCCAGTGCATAACTTAAGTCAAGGAAACCATTAAAACCTTCTCTTACTAAATCAATAGCAACAAAGTCTAAGAGTTAAGTTCTGACATAATTTGACTTTGATCTGAGTAGACTTCAATTTAACAGTAACACTTAATCTCTTGCAGATGAAATCAACAGAAGACGAATTGCTTACAAGGATGCAAAAGGGCAAAAGCAGATGGAGTATGTGGCAGTCTAACGATACAAATCTAGCGATGAAAGGCAAATATTTTCATTCACACCACAGTCTACAATACACACATAACTGAAGGAGTTGAATGTACCAAGTAGGGAAAGAAAAGGCTTTAAATTAAATGCAAAAGCGTCAAGATCACGAAACTGATTTTCCATTTCTTGGTCTTCATGCTCATGATTAGAATCAGGCAGCCACTAACATCTAAAATCAAAACAGAGGAATTCTAAGACTACTTTTTTTTCATGCAATTAACAGATTGATTCATGAAAACCTCAGATGTGAAAGCTCAAATAGAATCATAAGTTCATGTTGATAAGTAATCAGTGGCTAAAAAAGTTCTGCCGAAAGCTTAAGCTAATTAGCAAGAATCCAACACTAGTATTAACTTCACTAACAGGCATAAGCATTCTAGAAACTCCAAGTTGGCATTGTATTCACTAAGTCTAGAAGTAAAAAAATGAGTTGATGATGTATTTTTTCCAATTCCATTGCAGAAGTTGCTTATTTCATTTTCCAGTCAGAAGGATAAGACCAAATCCCGACAATGGAAACTGGTGATATTATTATTGATCAACAGTCCATCCAAAAATCCTACAACTTTATGAACAGAAGGATCTACTAAGAACATTAAACTTTAGATAAAACAGCATTCCGATCTCCATAATAATGAAAGTTGCTTGCATTTCAACCAAGAGCAATTAACAAAACAGAAGAAACGACTTGCACCTACTGTGCGTCCTTTCAGCATGCTTAGTTTGCATCCAAATGTCAGAAGAGCTGGGAAATTGATCATCATATCTTTTTGTTTATAGTTATTTCAGATCATGTATGAATTGCCAAGTCATTTCATTATTGGAGCTTAGTATTTACTTGTCACCTTTTGTGTGCTAATGGTGGACTACCGAGCAGCTTTCATACCATGGATCCTCTTTAACACACTGTCACAAACTTTGTAATTGCAACCTCCTGCATCTAACATTGAAAGTCAGATCAAATTCCTTATATGATTAAGAATGTATATCATGTTAAAAAGTTTCTTAAATGAACCATTTTCTATCAGCAACCTAAAATTTCCTACACACGTGACCTTGCATGATGCATCGTTCCTCATAATAACTTCCTCGCATCAACAGCTTGAAAAGAGACAAACAAATTCCGTTTTGGGGTCATATGAAATGAGCTCCTAGAGTCTTAGATCGTTCTTTCTTCGTATTGCTCTCAGAAACTATGAGCATGTCTGAATTCTCATAATTTTTAGTAACAAGCTCAACATCTCTATTAACACAACCCGAGAACTTCTACTATTCTAAGAAAAACTTAAATCGTTTGTGGTTTTCTTTTTTGTTCATAAACAGTTGAGGAAATTTTGAAAACAAAACTCTCATTTACACCCACAAAGTTTTCACAAACTGCCCTTCCCATGTTGGAACTTTTTCTGCTGCAAACTATATTGCTTGAAGGATATATTGGAAAATGTAGCTATTAACAATAATTTTTTTAACAAGACTGGGAGTGATACAAATTACATTGAGGTAAGTCCTATTTATACAAATTTTCTGCCT
>JAJEJH010001298.1:0-32410 GCA_026122585.1 Anacardium occidentale | reverse complement strand
ATGGCTCCATTTGAGGCATTGTACGGTCGGAAGTGTAGATCTCCTCTTCATTGGGATAAGATTGGAGAGAGAGATTCCCTGGAGACAGTTGTTGGTCCAGAGATAGTTCAGGGTATGATTGAGCAGATCCGAATCATCAGGCAAAGGATGAAACAGGCCCAGGATCGACAGAAGAGCTATGCAGACCTGAGACGCAGAGAGATTGAGTTTGCAGTAGGCGACAGAGTGTTCCTGAGAGTTGCACCGTACAGGCACGTGCTCAGATTTGGCAGAAAGGGGAAGTTGGCCCCTAGATTCATTGGTCCCTATGAGATACTTGAGAGAGTAGGGACAGTTGCCTACAGATTGGCTTTGTCAGCTAGCATGGATAAGATCCATAATGTGTTCCATGTGTCGCAGTTGAGGAAGTATGTGGGAGATCCTTCTCATGTGCTTCAGTTTTCAGAGGTTGAGTTGGCTGATGATTTGAGTTATCAAGAGCTGCCAGTACAGATTCTGGACTATAAAGTCAAGGTTCTCCGAAACAAGCAGATTCCTCTAGTGAAGGTCTTATGGCGCAGTCAGAGAGTGGAGGAAGCCACTTGGGAGGTAGAATCTGAGATCAGGGATAGGTTCCCAGAGTTATTCAGGTAAATTCCGGGGTCGGAATTTCTATAAGGGGGGAGGAAATGTAGCATCCTAGATCCGAAAACCCTTAGGGGTAGAGTTTTGGGGTTAGAAATCGAATTCAGAGAGAGATTGGGAGTCTGGTTAAGTTCAGGGGTGAGTTGGTAAGTTTTCGAAGCCATGTGGCTTCCGTTGGAATCCTTTCGGAAGGATTCGATTAGGTGAGCGAGCGGGAAATAAGTTATACTTATTTTCCCTGGTGCACGACCGTGCATCATTAGTGCACGCCCGTGCATGGCCTAGTATTTAAGTGGAACCGTGAGTTAAGTTCATTTCTTTACTCACCCGTTTGCATTTTAGCCATATTCTCTCTTTCATTTCAGTGCCTCCCGTTCCTAGAGAGGAGACTCAGCAGCCATTAGCTCCTAATCCTATTAGAGAGCCAAGAGATTAGTGATTTGAAGCTTGGTTTCAAAGCATGGAGAGAGGTAAGTGTTCCTCACTTCTTCTTGCGTTTTCCCAGCTTGTTTGATGAATGTTGATGCCATGGATGAATTTATTGCATACTGATGAATGTGTGGAAGGCTTATATGTGATTGCATGTTGATTTGGTTGATAGATTTCCACCCTTGAAGCTTGCATGTGTGTATGTATGGCTTTAGATAGAGAAAGAAGATAATCCCATGGTAAATCGTGGAATGATCGATGCATGTGGTATATGATGTTTGAACTGTGTTATTTGGGATGTGGATAACATGTATCTGAAGTGTTATTGTGAATGAATGTGATTTGGTTGGCCATTTGTGCATTTTCCGAGCGGTGCTTTGTTGAAGAACCAGACGCACGACCGTGCGCCATTATGGCACGGCCGTGAGCCTGTGTTTCTCCAGATGCACGCCCGTGTGCACGACCCATGCACGGCCAGAAATGTGCATGCACGCCCGTGTGTCCGCATACGCACGCCCGTGCATAGGCATTTCAGTGATAATGAATAGTAAATTCCTGAGAGTTGCACGACCAGGCGCACGACCAGTGCACGGTCCCGTGCGTCAGGGTGCACGCCCGTGCACATTTCATGCACGCCCGTGCATCAGCAGAATTTCAGAAAAATGTTATTTGAATGGGAAATTGAGCATGCGAATTCAGAATAAACATTTAATGGCTTCAGATAAGCATCAAATAAGCATGTAATGAGTTAATAAGCTGCATATGCATGTCATGGCATTACATGTAGCTTCAGAGAGGATCAGGGGATCCGAATTCAGTAGTATTCAGAACCCGATGTACGGGTAAGAGTGTAGGTGAATACGAGGGGGCATCTGTGGGAATCAGCCTTCTGACACCAGTCAGAACGCTGAGCAGTGTTTTCAGATTCAGTTCCTGACACCAGTCAGATGATTCAGCAACATTTCAGTTTCAGCTCTCTGACACCAGTCAGATCGTAGCAGTGCAGATATCAGATTCAGCTTTCTAGCCGGTAGCTAGAATGGTTAACCCACATGGCCAGGATGCCGAATCCCTGTATTACCCAGTCTGATCAGCACAGCAGGTACCCGAGGGTACAGAGAGAGGTATTCAGCTGCATGCATCTAGTTTTCAGATAGCATGACATGACATACACATCATGACATGCATCCATATGATAATAATGAATGAATGAGATACAGATAACAGTTTCCAGATTCCAGCAAGCGCATAGATGTATGATTAGGGCCGAGGCCCAGGTATGTGTTTGTTTAAATGATTGTTGTGCTTGCTTGGGTATTGAGGGAAGTAAGGAGCGCTTACTGGGTGATCTTTATCACTCATCCCCCCTCCTTCTTCCAGTTTTGCAGGCGTTCGTGCTGGGTTCGAGGAGCGGTTGGATCGAGGCTGACGGAGAAGGCATGCACACACACCTCGATCAGTGTATATCAGTTATGGACCTGTGTGGTCATTGTTGTACATGTTTTGTATCCAGATGTACAATATATGTATATATGATGTAGGCCAGTGGGCCCTTGTACAGAATAGTTGTATATCTCAGATGTATATATATATATGATGTATATTCAGATGAGCTTCCGCGTGTACAGAAATGTAAAGCATTGTACAGTTTCAGTTATTTTATTTTCGTAGGATTCCCGTCGCGGGTACCCATATTTTCAGATGATTAATAAAAGCTCCCATCATTTTTCAGCAGCAGGGGTACTCGTGGCGGCGGGTCTTACAATGAGCTATGTTGGATGCATGTTGAGATTGAATTGATAAATATGCTTATTGAAGTGTTGGGAATGTATGTTATAAGTTAATTTGAGATTGATTGTGAAATGGCATGTGAATTGTGCATTTTCCAGACGAGTGTTCTTGTTAGAGAACAAGACACACGACTGTGTGCTTGCATGGCACGACTGTATGCCCTTGATTTTGCAGGAACACGTTCATGTGCACGTTGTATGCACGATCAGAAATGTAGACACACGCCTGTGTGTCCTGAGGAACACAATTGTGTGCATGCTTTTTCAGTGAAATTATCCAGAAATTCTAGTAGCGCGCACGACCAGCTGCACGGCCAGTGCACGACCCCATGCGTCTTGGCACACGCCCATGTGCCTTTACCCTGCACGCCCGTGTATGACCTCTACACGCCCGTGCAGCAGCAGTTATTCAGAAATTAATTAATTAAAGTATGAGAAATCAGTTTAAAGGCCAAATAAGCATCAGATAATCAGAAATCCATATAGTAAAGGTGCATATGCATATCATAGCATGATATATAGCTTGAGAGAGGATCAAGAGATCTGAATTCAGTAGATTTCAATATTCAGAACCTGATGTACGGGTTAGAAATTTGGATGAACTCGAAGGGGCATCTGTGGGATTCAGCTTTCTAACACTAGTCAGATTGTCTAGTATTACAGATTCAGCCTTTTGACACTAATCAGATCGTTCAGTATTTCAGATTCAACTTTCTAGCCAATAGCTAGACTGTTCAACCCACATGGCTAGGATGTCGAATCCTTGTGTTCATCAACCTGATCAACACAATAGGTACCTTCGGATACATACAGATATTCAGATGCATACATCATCATCAGGTAATTCAGTTAGCATGACATGATATACACATCATGACATGTATAATAATGAAATTAGTAAATGAATAAGGTTCAGATAACCAGATTAATCAGTTTCAGATTCCAACAAGCGATTAGATGTATGAATAGGGCCAAGGCTAGGTATGTTTGATCTTGTATGTTGCTTGCTTGGGTTGAGGGAAGTAAGGAATGCTTACTAGGTGATCTTTATCACTCATCCCCCTCCTTCTTCCTTCCTTTTCAGGTGTGCGTGCTGTTGGTGAGGAGTAGGTGGATCGAGGCTAGTGGGAGAGGGCCCACACCATAGTTTTCAGTATGTACTTTTTTTTCAGTTTTAGACTTGATGGGTCATATTGTAAATATTTTCAGTTATTCAGATGTAAAACAGTGTACAGCACAACATATATATATGATAAAGGCCAGTTTGGGCTCATTGTACGGTTTATTATAATTTTCAGTTTCACTTCTGTATTTGTATTCAGATTGTATAACAGCAGTAGGGTTTCCTTTCCATAGGATTCCCATTGCGTGTATTCGTATTTTCAGATTATTAATAAAAGCTCCTCAGTATTTAGCAGCAGGGGTACGTGTGACGGCGGGTCCTACAACAAACACCTAGAGAGATTATTTTTAAGACAAAGATACACATACAAATACATATTTTTTAGGAAGGACACTCAAGGATTGTTTTTGTGAAAAACTTTGGGATACATTTTAGACTATTTAGTCTGCTAATCTGTTTTTTAAACCTCCAGACTTTAGTTAATCAAAAAAGGTTTCTAGAGTAGTCAATAACACAGGTACACATTCCTAACCCTAAAACCCTAATTTTATGTTATTCTTGTTCTTATTGTATACTAGATGTTTCGCTAGTGTTTGTGAGCACCCATAATTGGTCTGCAGATGCTTACGACATTTGGTTACCACTTTGGGGCATCATAGGTAGTTCCCAGATGTCTAGAAGCCCAATGATTAAATATGATTAGTTGTGTTATGATCTACATGTTGTTGTAGGATTGATTTGTCAAACATGATTATTTATCTTGTTATTAATAAATTTTATATGAGAAGTTGATTAAGTATAGATGCTTGGAATTAATCTAAAACTGGGTTTTCTATATATGTCCTACGTGTTTAATCGGTCTATAGACCTTTGAGAACATTAGGAAAATGCTTATTATTGTGAGCGTCTGTCCAAGATTCTTGCCCTGCCTACAGGTTGATTATAGGATTCTATTGGTTTTGATATTTTTGCTTTGTATTTTTTTGCATTTGTATTATATAAGAATAATATGTAGGCTGGCTTTAAGTGTGATAGCTTGTATGCAGCTTATAATGGCTTTGCATGAACTTTGATTATGTGTGTGGATGTTTTGGAAGTGTTTGTGGAACACCAGAAATGGTACATGGAGGCATATCATTGATAGGCATCTACCCACCAGCGTATGTGTCTATCTACCACTTTGGAGCATTCGTAGATGGTTCTAGACTATCTTGAATCTACAATAGTGAAATATCATGCTATTTGTTTGCCTCTTATTTTTGTTCTTGGTTTAATCATTTCCATCCATTGTTTCATGATTATATTTTGACCCGATTATAATGTAATTTTTAAGCTTATTTTGTAATTTATTTATTGCTTGTTTAATATAATATATTGCATTGCATGCTTATAATGGGAAATTGGACAACATAAAATATAATTAAAATAAATTAGCAAGTGGAGGCTAGCCTATAAGCTGGGCAACGTGGGTCTTTAACATCTTGTCACATCGTACCTAGCTCCCTAAATTTGTTTAGTGGGAAAGCGAGAATGGTTTGAATCCTTTGCAAAGTATTTAAGGATAGACTATTTTTGTCATGCTTTTTTTAATTTAACTTAGATGACAACTCTTTAATCACTTTGTGGTGGGTTAAAAACCTATTACGTGTTCCTTTTGGTCATGTTGGGATTACTAAACAAAAGTTACATATCCATCTTGACGTGATGTCGTGAAAACTCGTCACAATTCACTTCAATAAAAATTCGAAATATTTCAGCTGTATCTTCTCAAATTAACACTCCCAAAACCCTTTATGTCTTCAATCTTGAATTTCTTGATCCATAGAGTTGAAATCCGTTCACCCACAAATTTGTTAATTAAGTACGTCAATATACTACAGAAGCATGAAAGCATATGATTGTTTTTTTTGTTTGACAATGCATATACCTAACCACCATAAATGGCTTCTTAGGGAGATATTTGACATTCACTTAAATTAACCGACTTTTCCTTCATTTCATGGCATATAAAAGGAGGTAGATTATGCTCACAATTTCAGGTCTTTCTCTCTTTACCAAGCCCTTGTGTATTCTACTCTCAATTATTAGCTCCCTGCTGCTAACTTGTGTCCCTTCTAAACTGCGCAAGTCACCCGCTAAAATAGAACACGGTTGTTCTAATTTCCTTCATGGTTATGCGGCCGAGCTAAAGGTATTCTGCCAAAGTGTTGCAAGAGATAGAGAACAACAATACAGAAGTTTCCCTTCTTAAATTTTGAAAGCAACGGAAAAAACAATGAATGGTAATGGTAAATCTGAAGTTGACAGTAAAAACGGCATTGGTATTATTGAATTTCTTCAGGGAAAAAATTACTTCATTACTGGTGCCACTGGTTTCCTAGGCAAAGGTTAATACCTTCAATTTCTCAATACATATAACAAATATATATATATATATATATATATATATATATATATATATATATATTATCTACAATTATTGTGCTATCTATACATTTTTTTATTCAAATACACTCCAAATGTTTAAAAAAAAAAAAAAAAAAGAAGTTTATCTTGCTATAATATTTCATGCGTTAATATGAAGGAGCTTTTTCTGTTGTAAAGTTTCGTAAAATCGATGAATAAATTTGATATATGTTTCTATGTATGTTTATAATTTGCAGCCATGATTGAGAAGCTATTACGAGCAGCACCCAACGTTTGCAAGATTTTTCTCTTAATCAAGGCAGAAAACAAAGAAGATGCATTAAAGAGAATAAAAACTGAAGTAAGTCTCCACACGCGAAACTCTTTCCAAATTTACAAATATATCTATTTTTTCCATTATTTAGACTAACAAATTCACTACTTAAGATCATAGAGTCAAATTTGTTCGACTTAATGAGAAATATGCAAGGGGAATCTTACCAAGATTTCATGTTAAGTAAGCTCGTTCCTATTCCCGGAAATATTGGTGAATCAAATCTTGGTATGGATCCTGATTTAATGATCGAAATAGCACAAGAGCTAGATGTAATTATAAATTCAGCAGCCAACACAACATTTGATGAGAGGTTCCATCTCATCCTTCTAATTAATTTTTGTGATATCCGAGTTCATTTTAAAATTTACTAAAACTTGGATGTACTCAACTTAGATTTGACGTTGCTGTAAACATAAACACAAAAGGGCCATCTCGAGTACTCAATTTCGCAAAGAGGTGCAAGAAACTTTGTTGTTTCATACACCTCTCAACTGGTAAGTAATTTAATAATGAGTTGAAATCAAGAAGAAGCCTATCCATTTAGGCATATCTATATGTACCTAACTTATTTTCTTCTGTAGCATATGTTAATATAGAAAACTGTGGAGAGACACTCACCTCAAAAAGCTCACCATTATCACACCCTCCTTTGGATGTTGATGCTGAAGTGGAGTTAGCTTTGGATTCAAGTCTTGCATTTCATGGAAGTGAAGATATTGTTCGTAAAATGAAAGAAACAGGTTTAGAAAGGTGATTGCTTTAGTTAACTTATGTTTTAACCTTTCTACATATATAATCAAACGTATTGTGAATAAGCTATAACCTCATAAATTTAGAACCAAAGCATTTGACAATGACCAGAATCATTAGTGAATTTGCCTTTCATAATTCCATTTTATCATTTCTTCCAAAACATATGCAATTGAGATGATATATAAGTAATGTGTAGATATATTGTTTGAGTTTAATTTAACAATAATTCACTGATGGAAAAATCCCTATCCCACAGGGCAAGAAGTTATGGGTGGAAAAACGTTTATGAATTTACCAAGGCAATGGGAGAAATAATAATTGATAAGTATAGAGAAGAAATCCCAGTTGCCATTGTTCGTCCAATTATTATCGAAAGCACTTTTAAAGAGCCTCACCCCGGATGGATACAAGGGATCAGGTAGCCCCTTCAAAAAATTTATTTTACTTATATTTAGTAATTTATAGATGATCTATTCAGAATTCAAATTTCTGCTATATCCTTGCTATGATGTATATTTAGTAGTTTATAGGCATGACTGGACAACCAGGAATGAAATTTTATAAGATGGTATTTGGTTGTGTCCTCTATATTACTGTTTTATTAGAATAATTAATTACTAATATTTTCTTTTGAATACGATCATTAGAATGATTGACCCATTCATTCTTGCTTACGGCAAAGGTTACCTGTCAGCCTTCATAAACCCTGAGACGGTCTTAGATATTGTAAGTATACAATTCTTCTTATTATATACCACTTCACTTTATCAATGCCTTCTTTCGAAATGCTTGACAAATATTAAAATCAATCAAAATCATTAGCATTGCAATATATACTCTCTCTTCGTTACAATCCGATAATTATATATAGAAAAAAAAATTGTTATACTTCTTCAATCAACTCAAAATTTATAGTCTTCCCTTAAGAATATGAGCATTGACATAACCCTATAATTATATATTTTATAGTACTTATGAAATGAGCTAATAATACAGATTCCAGTTGATATGGTTGTGAATGCAATTATTTCTACAATGGCAAGGCATGGAATTACTAGGAAACCAGAGCTTAGCGTCTACCACATCACATCTTCTAGAGTAAATCCAGTGACGATGAAATTCTTAGTCGATATGTTATATGAACATTTCAAGTCCTCTCCAATCAAAGACATGAAGGGAAAAGAAGAGGAAATTCAAAGAGTCAAATTTCTTAGCTCCTTGGAAGAGCTATTCTCACATATCTCAACGGAAAATATCCAAAAAAATAAGAATGTTTCTCTAGAACTTCAAAGAAAATTATGCAAGAACGTAGAGCAAACTAAAGACATGATAAAGATGTATGAACCATATTTATCTTCGCGATGGTAAGTTTTTTTTTCTAACCCTAACCGTACATATTTAGATAATGTTAGATCTTTTAAATTAAATTAATTTAGAAATTAACTTAAAAGTTGAACCATGCTATTTGATTTATAGTACAATCTAACAAACTATGAAATTAAGCTTTATAGTTCATTGATTATTTTCTTGAAATTTGTGTATTTAGGTTTGAAAGCAGCGATACCAACAAACTGTGGGAAGCCATGTCCTTAGAAGAAAAACTTAGTTTCGGATTTGATGTGAAGAGCTTGGATTGGACGGACTATTTTTCCAATATTCATATTCCTAGTCTAAGGAAATATGTAATGAAAGTGCACTGAGGCCGAAATCGTAATATTAATATAAAATTGAATGCATTCAAGTGAAATGTGAAGACTAAATAATTTAAGCAAAATGATGTGTATGATTAAAACCAACTCCTTTGCAAGTATATTAATCTCAAGTAACTAAGTATAAGTATTCAAGGTTGTTATATTCACGGGATTATGTAAACAGTACTAAAATAAACAGTACTATTAACTTTATATGAATATAGTAACAAAACTATCTAAGACTAAACTAATTTATAATCAAAACAAATAAAAAAAAACATAATTTAATCAAAGAGATGAAAACAATAAGAGAAAATGCTAAGATCACTTCAAGATAAGTCTTTTCTATAATTGATGAAATTATTATATTCATGTGATAACAAAATTCTCTATATAAATCAATACTTTTTCTCAAATAACATCATTTCTACTTCACTATCTAATAACTTACTATATCTCTACGTAGATTCAATTAAATGAAAGTGAATTATCGCTCTATGAAATCAACTAAGTTTCAACATAAATTAATTGTGTTATGACTATTGCATGTATCAATTCATATATCTTTATATTCAATTAATTCATGATATATGTTATTTGAGCATTTGTGTAACATCACTTTTTAAGGTCAATCACACAATACAAATCTATTAAAAATTGATTAGGTTTCCAATAGACATTAAACACATAATACACACTGATCAAGAAATAACATAATCTTCAATCACAATAAAAGGATACTGCACATCAATGAATTAGCTAACCCAAATCTTCACCTAAGAGATTTAGTTTATAATGAAGGCAAAATTAATGCAATAATTCAAATCAAACATGATAAGGTTCAAAAAAGAAAACCCATTGAAGAACAATCTTGAATCATATTGATAGTTTTGTTGTAATATTCTAAAGTAACAATCGAAATTTGATTTAATTGGGTGCAAAACAATTTAAAAAAAGCTAAAAATTAAGGTGAAAGCCTCTGAAATTTTGTCTAAACATCTCCGCCTAATTGGATTTTTTAATCTTCTATTTATACGCTAGGGTTTATAAGGTGTTTGAGTCCAAATTGGGATTGGGAAAGTTTTGCCGATGTGCCACAACATTGAGTTTCTCTTTTGTGTGTCTCTTTGGTGATCTCTAGAATTTTTGTAACTTGTTGGTGATATAGTGGAATCTCAGAGCATAAAACAATTTTTTTTTTTTTTTATGTGAGGTCTTCATTAAAGTTGTAGCCTAGATGTGTAGTTGAATTTGGTTTTTCAATTACTTGATTTTGATCTTGAAATCTCAAGTTATACTTATTTTAGTCTTAAGTGGACAAACAGAGAATCTTATCGAGAATAGATTTTTCAGACTTGACTTTATAGCAACAATTTGAGGCATAGAACAACTCAGATTTTTTTTCTTATAATACTTTTATGAAAAGCTTAAGATGTCTACAGCAACTTTGTTAAAGACAACTTTTGAAACTCTAACTAAATGAAAATCCCAAAACAAACACTAAATGTTAGAATCATAAACTGTTGAAATTTCTTATCTTTTAGCACTTAATTCAACAACATCTTCTTTTTAATTTTGACTCAAATCTTCATCCAACTTCTCTTAAGTGTCTCTAATTTTGCTTTCTATCAAATTGACTTGAAAATCATCAAAATCCTACAAAACTTAACATACAAACTCGTGATCCTAAATTTGTCCGAATAAAAGGGTAAAATTGCAAATTTTAGCTCCAAACTATTATAAAGTAACCACAAATTCGCATATATATCTGACACTTATTGCAAAACATTTTACCTTTTGTGATGATTATTATAAAAATTTTGAAACGTTTCTCACGATGACATGATTAGACTGAAGCTTTATCTACCTCCACTAAACAATATTAATTTGAAAGAGTAATAATTTTTAACGACGAAGCTTACTAAATACATAAAGCAATATAGCTTTCTATAGAAGTTGAAAACTTTGCAATTGAACAGCTTGTAGTAGACTAATTGACATTCTTGAGTTTCCTGTAAGGAAGAACTATTTCGTTACCAGTGCCACAGGCAGTAAACGTAATATAGGCAATAATTCTACATAAAATCGTGTATATGTATTGAAAGCAATCGATAGATCTCTAAACAATTGAAAAAAAAAGAAGAAAAAGTCGAAAGAATTTGAGAATGTGATGGAGATTGAACCAAAAAGGGTATGTTTTGATAAATAAAATGGCGGGTATTGGTGTGATTTAGTGAGGCGGTATAAGGCTTATGAATCAACGACGTCGTTTCTTGTGAGCATATTACTATTTATCTTCTAAATAAAAATAAACGTTTTAAATTATTGTTCTATTGCTTCAGGTGATAGGAGGAATGAAATTGCATCTAACCACAATCGATGAGGGCGTAGGTCTCAATCAAGAGATTGTTGAGTGGTATATGATCTAAATTGACAGTTGTTTCTAGACTGTCGAACCCGTGAATAAAATATTTTTCCGGATAAATGCAAGACATGAAATGAAAGAGGTATTATTCAGGATATATCCTTCATTGGTTCTTCTTTAAATTATTTTGTATTTTTATGTTATCAGAGATTTCCATTTATGTCAATGGCGAGTTTTTCGTTACATTTCCAGAATACTCCAAAGAAAACTGATGACTCAGGTTCCCTATTAAGTAATAGATTGCTGGTTTTAAAAAGTTTTCCAATATCAGCTCTCTAGGCAATCAATCCGAAATTGAATGAAGAAAACTCTTAAGTATTGACGAGCACATGTATTGTTTACCATTGGTAATCATAATCTCTTGTCCTTCTTGTTTTATTTTAGTTGAAAATAGTGCTTGTGGTAGTAGTGTTAAACAAAAGAATCCTAAGTATCATAGGTGGAAGAAATATGATAAATTATTGATGGGTGGGTTAGTTGTATCAATCTTAGAAAATATGTTTAGTCCTGTTGCTAGATATAATACAACATATGAAATTTGGGTGACATTACAAATTTTCTTTGTTGTTGACTCCAAGGTTAGAGTTTAAACTTGAGGAACACATTATAAACAATAAAAAAATGAAGTCTAACCATACATGAATACTTTAAGAAGATGATGGATATTGTTGATGTTTTAGACGGTAGTTTCCAAAATGCCTTAGAGAAGGAGTTTATAGTGCCCACAGGAACATCTAAAGGGCATTTATGTCCTTTTACTTAATTGTTTGTTAGTGGGATTAGGGCTTAGAGGTTAGAGAGTGTCAATTTTCAAAGTTTAAGCTGATGTATAGTCGTGCATAAAGGCATGCAAGCTTGTTCATCCGAATCAAGTCAAATTAGTTCTATCGTGCCAGGTTGGGTAATTTTACAAAGGACACCAGATCGTGCACGAATTAATGTACTCCCATGTAGTCCTTTAAAGCCAACAAATTTATTTTATTTATAGTATAAATCTAACAAATTATGAAATTAAGCTTTATAGTTAATATTTTGTTTTCTTGACATTTGTACATTTAGGTCTGAAAGTAGTGATACCTACAAAATCTAGGAAGCCATGTCTATCGAAGAAAAATTGAGTTCTGGATTTGACGTGAAGAGCTTGGATTGAAAGGACTATTTTCCAATATTCATATTCCCAGACGAAACGTGTAATGGAAAATAAGTTGAGACCAAAATTATAATATTTAAATTGAAATGCATTCTAGTGCGAAGTGGAGACTAGATAATTTAAGCAGAAGTTGCAATAATTTTCACTCTCATAGATATTATTTTCAACTCTTAACTGCATGAATCTGAAAGGAATTCTATCATTTTCAACCTTTCCTACCAAATTCGGGTTTAAAAGAAAAAATTTTACCTTCGTTAAGATTATTTTACAAAATTCGACACCATATCTATAATACTAACTTATTAGATGACATCATAACACTGAAACCTTAGCACCATGCATCAAAGAATATTAATTAGATGACATGGTTACAGGAAGCAGTGTTAGAAAAAATCCCAGTCCTGCATTTTTTCACATGACAAATGACCCCATTTAATGTTACCAGTGGGTTAACAAAATCAGTTATGGATGATAACACGATTAAATAATCTCAAACTTTGATTATTAAAGTGATTGTTTGATGGATGTGCCAAAATTATTCATAAAAGATATAAAAAAATTTTGTTCCTCTCTGTTTCAAACAGCACAGGAAAAATTCATTAAAATCGTGAGACTAAGTTTGAAGGAAAAGGGATAGAAATTGATTTTTTAGATAAATTCAAAATGGCTTTATCTACAACAAATTCAGGTACGTGTTTAAATGTGTAAGATTAATCTCATGTGGGCTAATATTGATTGTTATTGTTTTTATAAAAACAACAGTAACATTTTGGATAAACATATTGTGATCAATTTGTATAATCCAATACACTTTATAATATAATATTTGGATGGATAATTAGTATGAATTTATATAATTTATTAGATTTTTAGTAGGAGGTTCCAATAAACTCAATTATAAAATTAGAGTTAAATCTCTTGTTTCAGTACCACAATTACAATGAAGTTTTTCCATTCCTAAGAATAGTCACGTTTTGGGTATGCAGAAATAGTAAAGTCAAGTCCAAAAATCGATAGTCTATCAACATTAGATGGCTTCTTACAAATTGATTTATTATGACACAAATAAGTATGTTTAAATTCTTTATAATTTTTATAATTAAACGTGAAATAAATCTTTTATTAGTTGATTTTTGTTCGGTGGATTGATTGTATAATTCATTTTATGATTTTGAATAAATTAATGTTATATTTAATATCAGAGCACATACATACTTTTTTGAAATTTATATTGTTTTGTTTTGGGAGTGGACAAATAATGGCTTCAATCCCAAGTAGTCTGCATTATTTTGTACCTCAAATTTTTATTTTATTGGGCTGTTAATTTTGTCTTGTAAGTAAAAGTACGTACATGACGTTAATTGATTTGGGTATTTTTCTTGAATAATTATTCAATATAATTTTTTTTTTTCTAGGTATTTTGTGTTGCTCTTTTGTTTCTGCCAAATTCATTCTGAAATTTGGTAATGCAACTTATGCATTATAGGCTTTTGTTTTTATTCGCTGAGTTAACACACTTAAATCATGCAAATACAAACTAGGATTAGATTAAAGTTGAACCAAATACAAACAGTAATATGTTCGTATTCGAGTTTATTTCATACTGTTCAGATTCGGATTCATATTTGTGTTCGTTGAATATTTTTATAATAAAGTTCGTATTTATGTTCGGTTCGTATAACTAAGTTCGTATTCGATTCGTATTTATATAAATATCCGTATTTGGTTCGTATAATTCGTTTTTATATTTATTAAAAATTATAATTAATACAAATAATTAGGGCTGAATTCAAACCGAATATATTCGGATTTGTTTTTGAGTTCGGCTCGAATAAGCCCGAAATGAATCGAACGAATCCGAACAAGAACACGAATCCGAACTGTAATTTTAAAATTCAGCGAACACGAGCCCAAACACGAACTATGTGAACCGAACACGAACACGAACCCGAACTTAAAATAATAATTTTTTAATTAAATTTTATTAATTATTTGTATTAATTATAATTTTTAATAAATATAAAAACGAATTATACGAACCGAATATGAATACGAATACGAGTCAAATACAAACCGAACAAGAATATGAACTTTGCTATAAAAATATTTGGTGAACACGAATACGAATCCGAATCTGAACAGTACGAAACGAGTTCGAACACGAACATGTTACTGTTTACGTTTGGTTAGGCTCGAATCTAGCCCTACAAATAATTAGTAAAATTTAATTAAAAAATTATTATTTTAAGTTTGGGTTTGTATTCGGTTTGTATAGTTCATATTCGGGCTCGTGTTCGCTAAATTTTAAAATTGTAGTTCGGATTCATATTCATGTTCGGATTCATTTAGTTCGTTTCAAACTTATTCAAACTAAACTTAAAAACGAATCTGAATATATTCGATTTGAATCTAATCCTAATACGAACTGCAATTAGGGAACCCATATTTATGTTCTGTCCATGCATATGTATTACTCAATTATATAGTTCAACCCAACTTTAGGTTGAGCCCTTTTCCATAGTTCAACCTAATAAGAAAATCATATGTTCATATTTCTTAGGATTCTAATAATACATCATTTTTTCGACCCAAAGAAGAGTCAATAGTGATGCATTTGGAGTCCTAATAGTTTATATGATTTAAAGTTATCTTCATTATTTTTATTGTCCATAAAACTAATTTTTTACGTTACTTTTCATTACAAATAATTATTATTACAATAAACAATAATAATATCATCACATAGATCATGATTGAAAGCAAATTTAAAATGTGGAAATTCAAATCCTAGTTAGAGAAAAAGAAGAAGCTATTTGATGTTGATCGACTATCGATATTTAGACTTGGCCTTCCTATTTTTGCAAACCTAGAGTATGAGTGTTTTTGGGAATAAAAAATTTGTATTACAAATGTTGTTCTAAAGTTAGAGACCTAACCCTGATTTTATAATTGAGTTTATTAGATCCTCTCATTAAAAATTCAATAAATTATATGAACTTACACAAGATATCCACCCAAATTTACTATATCATGATGTATTAAATTATACAAAATTAATCACAATATATCTATTCAAAATATTTATCGGACCAAAATTCACACTTTGTTTTATAAAGAGAAAAACAATTAATATTAGCCCACGTAAATATTAATCTTTCATTCTTCCACTTGGGCAATTTGTGAGTGAAAAAAGTTAACGCGTAGGAAAAAATTAGATATTAAAAGAGCAGATGTTGATAAAAAGAGCGAAGTTTAGGAGGCAAATAAAAGTCAGAAGAAAGCACTGAAAAACAAGCCAATTAACAATAATAAAAATGAACCCAATATACATTAACTAACCCACATTTGACACTATTTTTTGTCAAGGCTTTAAAACAAATACACCTTGCATTACATTGTCACAAAACAAATATACCTCACTGTACAAATTTTCATCAGGTCATACATGGAAGCTTTCGTCTTTATGAATGTTTTTATAGTTTGAAAGCTTTCACAAATTTTCGAGACCTATTCTACAATAAACTTGAGCTAAAGAGAATTCAGTCCAATATATTTCAAGTCTGCTTACTGTATATTTATTTTCATTTCTATTAACAAAACAAATTAAAATTTCCTTGTATTATACTTTTGTAATATTTGAAAAAGAGATTTGGAAAGACAAACTTGAGTCTTAAAAAAATAGTGCTCTTTCAACTTATAATACTTGTATTTTTCCTAACTATATATTATTCAATACTAAAATGAATTAAAATTGTTTTATTGTATATATTGAAAAAGCATCCATTAAAGACTTAACCATCTAGCTAGTACTATGAAAATGTGATACAAAATTCTTAAAAATGAAAATGCATATATAATTTTAATCATACAAAGAAAAAATATTTTATATATATATATATTCATATACAGAAAGAATTGGCTCCACTATCAGAATATTCTTGCTACTTCACTATACCTTTCATGTGTGAAGCAAATTGTGTGTGGTTACAATTGAAGTGAATTTATGCTCAAATGTCATTTCCTTAATCACCAAAATTGTCATCGTTTGAGTACATTAATCAGTGGCCCCCAAAATGATTATAATTAATTAGACTAACACTATCTAAACTAAATTAAGATGACTATTCCAAGGCTTTAAAAAGTTTTCTCACGTAACTTCAAACTCAAAAAAAAAAAAAATAAATAAAACTTAAAAAAGATAGAAAATAAAACTTTCGTCCAAAGACTGTCGTCCAGCCAAGATGTGCTAAAATGACAGATTTTCATTCTTCAAATTTTAAAAAACTAAAATTTAATCCGTTATTCACTTTTGTTAGTAAATTCTGTTGAGCAAAAGAACAAAATTATTATTTTACATAGATTTTTTTTTTATTCTATTTTTTTAGATTTTTTTTTTTATTCTATTTTTTTTCTTTTTAAAACTATACATGTTTAGAGGTAAAATATAATTTTTGAAAAAGTTAAAAGTATTTAATGACACTTTTTTGAGGGTTTTGAAAAATTTTAAAAAGATTAAGACATTTTTAATTTTTTTTAAATTTAATACATTCTTCGTTATTTTAAAAATAATAGTTATATTTTAAAAAAACCGAACAAAACATAATATTATTAGTTAGAGTTTTGATTTATTTTTATTTTTAAGGGATTAAGTGATTAATTTTTAATTAATATTTATATTAAATGGTAATGATAATTTTTTATTTCAACCCAATCTTATGTTTAAGTTTCTTAACACGAGATTTGGTTTGGATAGTCTCCATGATTTGTGGTACCCTTGAATTTGATCTTGTAACTTGATTAATCGATCCTTGAATTAAGTATTATTGCAATTAAACCATGTATTAGGACCTTATGCACTCATAAACTTTATTTAACTTTAATGGAAAAGGCTTAGAGTGAAGCATGCATGCTTAGAAAGCCTTAAAGGACTTCAAGAATTTGGATGGATAAAACCTAAGGGTTATGATGGTACGTTAGAGGGCTAAGCACTTTTGCAAGGCAAAAGCTAGGTGTTGTGGCAGTGTTCTACAGTGTCAAACATGCTCTACATGGCAACAGTTGGCGTTACAATGTCATACAAGGTAGACAGAGTTTTTTACCTTTGCTTCTTCTTCTCCTTAGTTTCGAATGACTTGGTTAGGCTTCTTTCTTGGTTGTTTAACTTATTATAGAGTTATTTGGTGAACTATAGCTTCTTGAAGTACTATGTATTAAGGATGAAAGCTTGGATATCATTTGCATGTATTGCATGGATTTATTCTTGTTATTCTTACTTGTGTTGTTTGCAAGGAAATCAGCTTTAGTGGGCTTGCATGTTTGAACTAAATTTGTTCTCAAAAGAAGATGTTTGGCCATCCCTTGATAATCATGGTTGGTAGGCTTGAACTCCTTTCAGATGCATTTATCAAAGTCAAACAAACTTGTTTTCCTTGTCTTGATTTGAAAATATTTTGAGTTACTTGAGGTAAATTAGAGGCACCAAAACATGGATTGATAATGATGTTTTCAAAATCACAATTAGACTAGAACTTGAAATCATATTATAGCATCACAGGATTAGAAATACCTTTTCGACTAGAATTTGGGGTTAGATATGAGAATTAGTAATAGATTTTGAGTTAGAAAAATTTAGGGGTGAGATAGTGAGTTTTTAAAGTTAGTATGGCCTACGATGATTCTCTTTGAGAGATCTTTTTCATACGAAACATGGAAAATGAAGTTTGTTGAGAGAATGTAGTTTAAAGCTTTTCTCACCCGTCCTTATTCATTTTCATCCAAGTTTCCATCTTATTTTCAGAGAATCTCAATCTTAGGAATGTGAATCAGCAATTTAAAGCTCCTAATCCAGCAAGAAAGTAAAAGATTTAGTTGAAAGAAGAGATTAGAGTAGTTAAGGCAAGAGGTAAGTATTTCCTTACCTCTTCTTTGAGTTTCCCAACATATGTTTGATGAATGATGAGGTATGTTTATGTTTCCAGCATGCTTTGTGATTTATATGATCTGATTATATGTTGATATCATGAGGATGAAGTGATTATGATGATAATTTCTACCCATGGACATGTTTAGTGTATATGTGTGCATGGCTATGTGTTTAAATGATATTTTGAAGATTTAATTATGATGTTGTATGTTATTAATGAAATTGATATGTGTTTATGTGTTGTTTGAGTTGCTAGAAATGAATGAAATGAGTTGATTGCAGATATGCTAAGCATTGGACGGGGTTCTGCAAGTTACAGGCATGGATTTGTTAAAATAGCACAGGACGCATGCCC
The DNA here is from genome assembly GCA_026122585.1 of Anacardium occidentale. Lineage (NCBI taxonomy): Eukaryota > Viridiplantae > Streptophyta > Magnoliopsida > Sapindales > Anacardiaceae > Anacardium > Anacardium occidentale. Next base: position 13,404 of record JAJEJH010001298.1, on the reverse strand, counting down.
ATAGGCCCTTGCAAGTGTAGGGTCACACCCGTGTGCATGATTTGTTCATGACTACAATTTAAGGAGGTCACGACCGTATGCCTGAGAGTCACAGTCGTGCATAAGTGATAAAAGAGAAATGAAGCAAACACTTCAAAACCTAGCATGACTAGGTTGCACGGCTAGCACATAACCCGTACATCTTCATGCACGCTTGTGTATCCCAACATGCACGCTCGTGCATAAGCAGAAACTCAAGGAAAATGAATTAAAATGAAGAATAAAGCATGGGAAACCTTTATAACAACTATAAAACATTATATAAAGATGAAATAAGATAATATAACGCATTATGAGCATATCATAGCATGACATACCAAAGTATTTTCAGAAAAAAAGGATCAAGAGATCCACTTACATTAGTTTTCAGCACTCAAAGCCCGATATGCAGGTCAGATAGTAAGGGTGAACTCAAAAGGGGCATCTGTAGGATTTCAGCTTTCTAATTGTAGTTAGATTGGTTTAGTTTCCGCTTACTGGTCTAATAACTGGTTGGTATAAATTTCAGCTTACTGGCATTTCACTAGTCTGGTTCAGTCCACACGACCAAGATGTTGAATCCTTGTGTTCATCTATCTAATCAGCACAGTAGGTATCTTCGGATACATAGATCTTTACATATATATACAGATAAATCAGCATTTGATTTCAGAAATTTAGCCTAAGGGTCTATAGCATATTTCAGCATGGCTTTATACCATGACATTCATTCCATAGCATGAATTACCATTACAGTTCAGAAAATAAGTAACAAGCTATATTCAGAGTAAAAAGTAAAGGAAAACATAAACAGTTAAGGTATGGTTTCAGCTTAGAATCATGTTTGGGTTTGAGGGAAGTAGGAAATGCTTATTGAGTGATTTATCACTCACTCTTTTCCTTTCTTCCGTTCTTGCAGGTATGTGGTGAATGTTGTTGAGACTCGGGTAGACTGTGGCTGAAAGAAGAGGGCTCTAATTTTATGACCTTTCAGATGGCCTGGTGGGATTGTCTTACGCATGCAGGTTTTTTAGAAAAGTTTATACAGTTGCTTGTATATATTTTTCATACGGTACAAGTATATATACATATGTACATATAAGAATAACTTAATATAAGTTTCTTTAAAACCCACCACTGTGATATCAAATGTTTTTAGCTTCCGCTTGCATGTGTTTTACAGTCAACAGCTTTTCGTAGGATTCTTGATGTGTATATCAACCTTTAGTATTTTTCTTAATATTAAATAAATAAATAGTTTCTTATTTGTACAAATAAGTACAGGAACCAGTAACAGTGATAGATTCAGTAGCGGGTCCTACACATATCACCAAAACCATATTTTCACTTTTAAACTAATCCAAATAAATCTAACAAGTCTAACGTGACAATGCCTAAATACGATATTCACTAAGATAATCATTCCTATGCCTCTAGAGCCCAATCAACTTTTATTATGTATGACTCATAAGCTCTTTACTAAAATGACAATGGTTAAATTCAAGTCAATTCCAAACATAGATCATAAGCAACCTCTAATAAGGCATCATGATCATTCAATTAGCAAAGTATTAGCAAACATCTCTGAGCTTACGTAACTTAATGGTTAATGCACAATACAATCCTTTTATCATGTTATGTCTTTTAAGGCTAAGACATATATTTATGTCTATTTCAATGACTCCTCATATAATCAAATAAATGTCCAAACCACTCAAGTCATAAAGTTATTGCTTATGGACATTTTTCATAAAAACATTGTTTTTATGCTTGGGAGTGATGAATCATATATTGATCCAGCATAACCTTTATACTAATCATGATACAATCAATTACTCACATTTATAATACCTTAATTTTAGTGGTACATTTGATGACATCAAACCATATCACTTTTAGCGCAAGATGGTATAGCAACCACTAGTTAAAAAATTATATGTACCCGTTAAGTTAAAAGGATATTTTCAGAGACACATGAGTCACCATCTTTATGGAATCCTCTTTATAGGGCACATCTAGGGAATATGACAACAAATCATGCATTTATTGTTATACCAAACTGCAAGCAATAACTTTGACACATGCAAGCTATCACTATCTTTTGTTGAGGTCATTCAACACTATGATAATCATGTCATCATCACTTGCATTTTAAATTATAATGATGTTAAGAATATAGATAGTTCTAGTACGACCACTAATAAGTGCATAGGAAAAGCATAATCAGTGAACTAATTCCCTCATCTTAGTTCTATTATATTGAAGACATATTACATGAATCAAACATCATATAATAGAAAATACCTTCTTATTAATAATCAATATTTTACATCAATTACAATAGAATACATAGCTATAGGGTATCTACTCAAACAAGAGAATAAGTGTTTGTCCTGCTAGTCAAGGAAGAATACGCATTAAGGCACAATCAACTACCTCCTCTAGAAAGGTCTGACAAGCATATAGGTATTCGTGCATCATTAGCCTCAAGGTCAGGCAAGCATGGTTGCTTATCTTATTGTTAGCTAAGGCTGAAGCACTGCTAGGTATATAAACCTTGGAGATTACCTATGTTTGCCCAAAATTTTACCTTGATAGAGCTTGATGAGGTTTTTGGTGCTTCCAAATGTTTTTCATTAATGTCTGGTAGGGGGTCGCAGCTAAGAAGTAACAAAGTCAATATGTTTATAGGATAGTTGTCATCATTGATGCTAAGGGCGAGGAATGTAAGCTATTAAGGTTAGCATATTGACAATTGCTATTTGAACTATTTGAAGATCAGTTGTCTATTGCATTCCAATTCCATTTTTCATAAGTCATCATTAAAATTGTGAGAGTATAAATGTGAGATGTGTTTATGCCTTCCTTCTAGAACTAAATTGTTGATATGATTTTTTATCGCCAATTGATGTATACAATTTTCAGTTTTACTCAAAATAGGCTATTTTAATAGTTATTAAAATCTGAGAAGACTCAAATAATTCTATTATGAGTGTACGAGAAGACAAATTATGACATGTCAAATAAATAAATGTGACACTGGAGTTTTTACATGATTCGGCCTAACAATTGAAATGTCAACATCTACAGTGTTCTAAGTAGTTTGAGTATATACAAAAACAATACAAAATATTGTTTGCTTGTCGAGTATTCTGTCTATTTCTTCTTCTCCTCTTCCATGTCCTCTCTTATCTTCATCCTTATATACATTTTTTTAAGGAAAACTACATTTGAGATTTCCCCTAACTTAAGGTGTTAACCTATTATTTGAATTTAAATAAGAGTTATACATATATCGACAACATCTTATTTATGAGAGTGGTTAAATTTTTATGGGATGATCATTATAAAAAGTGTTTAATTTGATTAAACAATAAATTTAACTTTATCTTATTTTTTATACCTGAGATAGAGTGAAACTCAATTCAAGTTAAACTTGAATCAAACCCAACTCAAGTTTAATAAACTAAACTTTAAACTTTAGATTTAATTTAAATCAATTTAAACTTCGTCAGCTTAATCAATTGCATCCCTACGTTTAGAGGATCCCTTTGTAAAAACTAAAAAGTGCAAAGATTTTTGTCATATTTTAAATTTGAAACCCTTATGATAGTCTATGATTCTTCTTTAAAAGATGAAAATAAAAAATAGCATGCGTATATCACAATGAATGCTAGATTCAAAATCAATTCAAAATCAAACTCAAATGAATTTGCTTTTCGCAAGCTTGAACCCAACTCAAACTTGGAACTCACAAATTTGTGATATTGAGCTCAAACTTATAACGAATTTGATTCGTTGGTCAAATTAACTAAAATGACGTCATTTTTACCGATATGCATCGTAACGATATAGTTTTAAATATTTGAAATGTTTGATAAATCAAACTGAACCAAACTAAAACTCAACTCACCTCAAATGAACTAAGCTTGAACTCAAAAGAACTTAGAGAAACCAAGCTCAATAAACTCAAGCTTAAACTTGAATTCGACTCAATTTGAATCCAACTTTAATCACAATATCCAAAATGAAATATAAATATATAGTGGGGCTAAACTGAAGATAAAATTATCTACACTGTTTTTAGTAATTATAATGTAGATAATTTGAACAAGAATAATCTTCAATCCAAATCACCAATAGTTCAAGATGTCCCAAGAACACAACCAAGCGAAGAAACTAACCAAAATTCTCATAGATTTGGCTCACAATCTGAGGAAATTATAAATATACAGAAAAAGTTTAATTGCCTCCAGTGATGAATGAATCTTCAATCTTCCGCTTGCCCGAAATACCGGCCGGAAATTGTGGACAAGATATTCAGCATTACAACTTCATCATCCAGTTCAGATTTCCCAGCTCGCAGGATGGCACATTTCCGGAGAAGACTCCGAAGCGCAGCAGACGTGTCAGCGTCTAGCGGAGTATCAACTGCTGCGCACAATGAATATAGCCACACACAATCAGTCCAGGACAGCACGCTCAATGTCTCTACAGAGGTTATGCGTTTTCTCAGCATCGATACTCGAGCTACAGAATCCATCTTTAGAATTGCAGACAGGGTAGGGCGGTTGCTAGAATCATCACTTTGAGAAGTTTTAGGATTTTGATGGCACAGATCAATTTCATCTTCTTCAGATTTTAGTATAGATGGTTCGACAGCAGTAATTTCATCACTGAAACTATCAACAGGCTGACCGGAAAGTTCATCGGTTTTATCAACAGTGTTCTGAGAGAGCTGACAGGATTCATTCTCCTCTTGAAAAACAATCATCTCTTGCAGTTTACCAGCAAGTTGAGAACCTGGATTCAAAATACCTGACAGAACCTGATATCATAATGAACAATTTGGATAAATACAGTATTCTGCATTCTCCCATTATTCCAGGAAACCAACCTCAGCTCTTTCTCTCGTGAGAAAATTTGAAAGAAAAAAGTGATTTACTAGATTCACTAAACTAAAAAATTTTAAGGTATTTTTCTTTTCCTTGTTCACTCAAGAACTAACCTGAACCTCGCTTGTTTCTTCAGACGGTATTTTGTAGACAAAAACCAGTTTTCTACATTTGATTACTCAGAGAAAGAGAAAAACCATTTTCGTCTACATTTTGTAAACAAAAAACCAGTTTTCTTCAGAAAAGAAAGCGGTAAAAACAGCATGTCCTCTTTTAAACATATTCTGTATATCAAAATTACACTTCTCCATAACTTACTTTAAACAGTTTCCATCTCAATTATTTGAACCTAACTATAGCCAGCAGGCTGCTCACTTTAATCAAATTCCTTCAATGTTGTAACGAAAAATCATATGCAAACCACAAATAACGTAGCACTTATAAATTGGTGCTAAGGAAACATACCTGTCGTAGATTTGAAAAGTCAGCGAGAAATGAATCCTCCCATTCTTTCCAAGGAATCAAATGTTCTGGACATCGTGGGATATCAGGAATCTGGGGCATATAAACACTCTGTTCTTTAGAAGGCTTGTTCCAGTCCCGCTTTGCCACCTTCACTTTTGGAATGTGAACAGCTTCCCATCTGAGCATCAGAAAGAAATTGTATAGCATATTCCAAATTTATGTTCATTTTGAAATTTTAACCATGAAAAGAAAAACAAAAGCAACAATAAAAGATCGTATTACACAGCCACAAGTTCTAAACCTTAACATGCATCAATTTGCTCTTTAACTACAATTAGAAAAGAATCAAACAGGTCAAACATTGATTTTCAGTAATAATCAATCTGAGGTGGTGCTCCGCTGTACATAAACAAGTTCTATAATGGTCAAACCATTCCAGACCAGCTTATTCGGAATAAAGTGCATAAAAAGCACTTATTTACATATGAAAGCCTCCTAACTCCTCAGGGGCATCTTGATTGGAAAAAACAACTACCCATTTGGAAGTGCAACCTCTGGCAATATGTGAACTTTTGGAACCGAAAGAAAAGTCCTGAAATACGACTGTGCCCATTTGGTCAAATATCCACAGATTACTTGTTTATGTTTATCTTCAGTCTTGTCTGCCCTCATTCTATCTGCAAATTAATTCAAAGCTTTTGGTCCCTCTACACCTTTTTGACTATCAAAGAGAAGAAGAAAAATTGAAGTTGCAACAAGCATTGATGATTTAAGTTGCAACTTTACGTCATTTTCCAAACTCAAGTTTGTGTAAAGAATTAAATGTGATTTTAGAGGCTTAAGGATATAATAGGGATATTCAAATTGAAAAAGAAAAGTTATCTTTATTCTCGTCAAATTTCAATCTAATAACTTCGAAAGTCAGAAACCTAACTCCACAACTGAACTACTGATGCATAGACAAGAAAAGGTGAAAGCCATTGAAGAATTGAATGTTTTCTCCTTGATACTAAAGACAACTTCATCTGACAATCCATTTGTAAGTCCAGAGCCAAGAAAAAATTATGCTAGACTGTATTGCCTTCTAGGTAAAATTTAAAATGAAATGCCAAAGCATCTCAAACAACTGTGGCTTTGGCATGACTAACAGTCCTAGAAATATTGTGCTTACAAAAAAAATGCTTTACTTGCTGCATTCCTGTATAATTTTCTTCCAGAAGGCTTGAAAAATCAGTGTATCATAGCTGGAATACATTTTGTTCTATGATTTCTATCTTTTAAAACATACTACTAGATTCATTCCAAAAGTCGGCCACTGTAATTAATTGATAACTCACATGGGATAGAGTGAAAAAATCACTCAACAGCCACTACTTTCACCAAAAACAACCAATTCAATCACAAATAGATGAAAAGGTAAATTCATGATCTGTGTTTCCTTTTCTCTTGCATAATCCACATTGGTATGACCCTATAATACAAAAGATGTGTGGTCATGATGCAAAGGAGAAAGTATCCATTCTAATTTATTTTTTTCACCTGTAAATGCTGCACCATCACAAAAACTTCAAACACACAATAGCCAAAAGAGCAAAAGACTAGAATCGCTCAAGTCCTAATTTTCAACTCATATGTCATCATTCAAAAATGGAAATTTCTCTGATAACAAAAAATATAACATCTTTGCTGGTCCTGTATGTTGTATCCCAAGAGTTATCAACCGGAGCATGTCATATTTTTACACAAGCACAATCACATTAGAAAGGCTCATCCTCACCAGTAATCTATACAAACCAACACAATTCAATTAAAACCAAATTTGCCAACCTATGTGCCCTGGCAATAGTCAATCATTCAATCTATCTCAATAGTCAATCATTCAATCTATCTTACAGTCTCAATAGATGTAAACCAGTTCTTAGCTCTTCTGATCTAAATTTGTTTTCACCTATCTGCTAAAAGAAAATGCCAAATACAACGGAGCCCATCTGATCCAAAAATCAGAGTTACATTTTTTGTTCATTTTTCCCACCTTTTGTTACACACTTTCTAGATTACAAGAAAAAAAAATTAACAGTACACATGGTAGAGACAAAATATAGGATGTGGAGAATTCAGTGAAATGCTGGCTGTGCAAAATACTGTAAGAATTTTCTCTACAATCTGATATCAAAGGCAGACATTAACTTGTCTCATACATTCATATCCTTCCCTCTCAACCCAGTGGCATGTGAAATCCAAAAACAGAAAAAGAAAACCAGAATTTCACAAGAGAGAATCCTTAAAATTTAGAAAGGATTCCATCATTGAATTTTATATGAAGGTCCTTGTTAGGAGCTAGGGTTTTTGGAGACATTTCCTATTTTTAAAGGGTAAGGTTTAGCATATAAAAGGTAGTTACAGTTGCGAAAGGGGAGAAAATACTGTTTTTGGGTTTTGGGCAGTCATTGGTTTTGTGGGCAACTTAGGGATGATTAAGGAGGTTTCAAGGCCTCGAATGGCTGGAACCAGAAGGTCCCAACTCCTAGAATTGCCTTTTTATCCACGTTAATTTCCCTTTTATCAATACAAGCGTTTACATTTGTTTATTTGTTGTGTTGTTTGCTCTTTTTGGTAGAAAAAATAGTTGGGTATCTAACAAAACTGTATTAGAGCAGTGAGATTTGGGTTCATGTTGCAATTTTGGCAAGGAAAAAGGTGATTCATTGCCGAGAAAGTTCAAATCTTGGGAACGCACACAGTCACAATGGAAGCTTGGCTGGAGCAAATCACTCAAAGGAAAGTGAATAGGTGTAGGGAGACAAATTGACACCAATAAATGGTGGAGAAGCCTAGAGAATGCTTGTTGGAAGATGGAAAACCACGGGTTAAGCAAATTGGCACGGGATGGACCAAATTGAAACTGGAACAGTGAAATCGGCATGGAAGGGGAAGTTGGGGCTAAATTGATACTGGGAAAGTCAACAGAAAGGCTGGGGAAGGTGGTCGCAAAAGGAAGATTAAAAGAAAAAGACACGAAGGGGGAGAGAAAATAAGGGGAAAAAAAGAAATATATTTTTCTTTCCAAACAGGCGGTTGAAAAAAAGAGAGGAAAATTTAATCAAAAGAAGAAATATTATACTATGAAATTGGTGGTTAATAAAAAGAAAGAAAATTAATCAGAAAAAAAAATTATATTCTAGTCAGCTGGTGGTTGAAAAAAATAAAAAATAAACTAATGGAAAGAAAAGGAAAAATATAATAATGATAATAATATCAAAAACAAATATATCAAAAAAATAATAAAAAAACTTCCACATGTGAGAATTGTTTCAAGAGAATTACAAACAAATTTGCGAAGCAAGCCAAAATTATTCTAGTTTATTTAACATTTTTCACTTCTATATGTATGGCCAGTAGCTAGGGTTTTTGGGGACACATATCCCAATTTTAGATGATAAGGCTTAGTATACAAGGAGTATTTAGGGTTGTAAAAGGGGGGAGGATATTGTTTTTGGGTTTTGAGAAGCCTTAGGACTGATTAGGGAGGTTTCCGATGCCTTGAATAACTAGAATTGAAAGGCCCTGGCTCCTCAAATTGTCGGTTTATCCACTGTAATTTCCTTTTTTATCAATTAAAACAATTTTTTTCTTTTGTTTATCAGTTGTGTTGTTTGCTATTATTGATAGAAAAAATGGTTGGGCATCTAATAGTCTTCTGCCAAATCACAACAGTTACAAGCAATAACTAGCTAAAAAGTGGCTCACTCTTCAAAGGATAATATAAAATAGAAGATCAAATAAAGAAAGCATTGATAACCCAGATATTATGGGAAAAGAAGAATAACTGCATTTTGTGAAGGAAACACATAGGATTTAGAAATGTTACCTGACACGCCGAAGATATTCTAATCCGTCTTCTGGAGGCCCAGAGTCAAAATCAGGCTCACCTTCAACAAAAAATGCAGGTCTCTGAATGCTAGAATAGTCTTCATCACTGTCATAATCTTCACTGCACTCTCCTTGTTGAACCATATATGAAGCTTCACCCTCAGTACTAGTATTACAAACCGGATTCATGTTATCCCCATTTGTATCATACTTGTCTGTGTTTTCTAAGTCATTATCCACGTATGGTGAACCCTCTTCTCCTGAAAGTAATAGAAATTTTAGAAGCAATTGTGAAATTCTAAAAGACTAGGAAGTTCAAACCACAGAAAGATCAAACATCAACTCAACTAATAGAGCTAGATGCAAGAATCATTTGTATTCATGTGACATTCAAAAGTAGAGTTTCATATACAAGTATCTTCACAACTTTTTTTTCAGTTGCAAACGCATGTAATCTTTTATCATTCATAACACTAACACATTTTCCAACAAAATCTAGACTAATTGACAGAATGTACTTCTCCGTACAATACTGTATACAATTGTATACAAGACAGCCATTATGTGCTAAGTACACAGATAAGAGACTTTGAAAATGTTGCACATAATAATTTTGCAGATTGCTCTAGGCCACTCTTCAATGCACAAAGACATTGAAATGGCTCCCTCTTCCCCTTGCAGCAACCACACCTGTGACAACAGAAAATGATCCCATCAAATTTACCAAGAAGAGTAGCCCAATACAAAAAAGGGACGGCAGGTAACCATTCAAAAAGGTCTATGGACTCCAGAAGCAAGAAGAAGAAGAAGAAGAAGAAGAAGAAGAAGAAACTTAAAGGAAAAAGTTATAGAAAACTCCCATTCCAGTTCCATCAAATAGCAAATCATACCAAATATACAATAATTGTGAACAAAGATCTTAGTTCAAACAAAGTAAATGGAAGGGAGATTTTAAAAAGCTTTCAAAAGATGTACTTTAGAAATATTACAGCTTTCTTTAAAGCAATAGCCCAAAATGATTTTCAAAAAAACATTTTGGTTGATAAGTTTAAACAGCCAGAACCCAAAAGTTTAGAAAACTGCATCTGGTTTCTACTCCTGACAAATGCAAGATGAACAGAATGATAGGAGTGGTAAATTTGCATCTTCAGCTTTTGCTTAAGGTCATTGCAGTCTTACTTGGCAACAATGTCATTAAAGCTGCTTCAAGTGTTCCTATAAACTAAGCTTTCAGAGAAAACTACTGCCCAGTCTGAGAAACTATTATCTAAATAAGATTAGCTCAGAACCCCCTTCATACAGAAGCTCAGTTGTTTCAAATTTAGGCATTAAAGAGAACAAAATCATATACAAAATGCCACCAAAAGAAATAAATTTAATAATATATGCTGGCTCATAACATTAAACCATCAAATCAGAAAGTTCACTAAACTATCATCATAATCTTCTGTGGTAGATCAAATCTATTTTAGATACATAAAATAATGCTATAGAAAAACAAAAGTGGCATGTCTTTACACAAAAGTAACAGGTAGAGCCTAAGATGCTCGAAAAATAAAAATCAGCAGATAATGAAACTTACCAAGAATCCCATGGGCCTCTGGCTTCCTTGAAAGGTTCTGCCCAGGATCGAAATTTAAGAGGATCTGCTTCTGATGTTTGGAGCTGGCTAGGTCATCATACTCGGCCATGACCACAGGTCCAAGTCCAGTATATATGTCTTTCCACATTTTCCGCTGTTCAACAATGCTGACAAACCTCAGAACCTCCATCTCCTTCCTCGAGTACATAATTTTTCCTTGTTTTCCATTCTTTAAACCACCATTTTGATTATCCAAATTACCAGTCAAATTATTAAACTTTTCACTCATCTCCAAAGCCTTCTTTACATCTTTAGCCTTCCTTCTCGATCTTCTAGACTTCTTTCCATCCACTTCTTGTTCCTTCTCCCCTTTCTCTATGTTCCTCTCAATCATTTTAGGTACCCTAACAGATTCAATCAATGCTGTATCATCAACTACTTCAATCTTAAGAGAAGACCTAACACTCACATCACTTACTCTTGCACCATCAATCTTCACACCATTATTTTGCACTAGCTTGTGCACTTCTTGACTTGCCAGACATGAAACTTCAAGTTCAGCCAACAACTGCTTTTTCTTGGCCTCCAACAAAGCCTCAGATTTCTTTTCTTTTCCATCTTCATTGTCACCTTCCACAACAGAACTCATCTCAACTTTAACCTCAGGGCCCTTCTCTTCATTATCACATTCTTGAGCTCCAGGACAATCCACTTCAAGTTTCACAGAATCTTTCCAAGTCGTTTCAAAATCAGCAACACAATCCACCTCGCTATTCTCTGTTTCTTCAACTTCCACAGAAGCTTGCACATTTCCATCAAAAACCACCCAATTGCCTTCATATCCAGAAATTTCAGAAAGCATCTCACCTCCATCCTCAGACTCCTCCTTTTCATTGAATTTATTGCATTCTTGAATTCCAGAGGAACCCACTTCAAGTTTCACAGAATCTTTCAGACTCTTTTCAGAATCAGCAACACAGCCCGCTTCACTATTCCCCGATTCTTCAACTTCCACAGAAAAAGCTTTCACCTGTTTTTCACAAACCACCCATTTTTCTTCCCAACCAGACAACCCAGAAACCAAATCACAATCAGTGACCTTATCATCAATAGAGCCCAACAATTCTTGACCAGGTTCCTGATTTTCTTCAGTAAGGCCGACACCACTCCCACGTTCATCTTCACCACAAGAACAAGCCGCCTTCTTGAAGCAACTGGAAACGGCCTCCATGGTTAAAGAGTCTTCTTTTCTGGTAGCAGAAGAAGTATCATCAAAGGACTGCAATGAAATTTGTGAGAGAACGGAGGAGAGGGAAGCGAACTGTTCTTTTTCTTCTACTGTTCGCAGAGTTGTGGTTTCTTGTTGAAATTGAGTGATTATTGATTTGAAAGCAGAGTGCCTCTCATCAGACATCTCTAATTCAGTATTGAAAGAAAAGAGACTACTAGGAGATACAGAGAGAAAAAACCCTTGTGAAAACTGGATACTAAACTAAGTTAAGCGTGTAGACTGTAGTGGAAAAGTCGCTGGGAAGTCGCTTACCGACATTCATATATATGTAGGGCTCAACTGAAACGTAACCATCTGTGTCAGGGGCATTCTTAATTTTGAGGAACGGCCTGATGAAAATTTAAAGAACAAAGAACCCCAAGAGAGAGTGATTTCAAATCTTGATGACTTTTTTCCTTTGCTTAATAAGGGGTTAAAGGATTTCAGTCTTTTTATAATTAAATTTACCTATTTAAATCTTCCATTTTCATTTTTAAAATGCAAAATTTTATTAAGAATTTAGATAAATAATTTTAATGGAAAAAAAAAAAAAAAGTTAAGAAGAGGTGATTTGTTAGCTTTCAGAAATTTTACAGAATTCAAAACTTTTTTATTTTTTTACCCTTAAGATTTTCAAATTTATCAAGAAAATCTAATTTTTATGTTTTTTAATGGGACTCCAAAGTTTCAAAATTATATCCTAAATACCTTTTTGTTAGGATTGTCGATCAAACCTATTAAATTAAATAATGACTTATTCAAATTAGGTTGGTAAAAAAATTTTGGCCAAAGGACATTTTCCCACCCATAGTTTGAGGTGGGGACAAAGTCCCACCCGCTAAGTTTAGAAAACCCGAAGTCCCACCCTTGACTGTTAAATCTAACAGTCAACAGTGAGTCAAGGGGCAAATTTGTCATTTTATAGTTAAAATTTATAAAAATATAAAATAATATTTATATATATAAAAAAATATATTAAAATTTATAAAAAAATTTAAAAATTTTATCAAATTATAAAAAAAACTTAAATTTTAAAAAATAAAAGCCAGCCACCGCCGCCGCGCCGCGGCGGTGGCCGCATCAAATGGCACCAGGTGGCCGTTCCGACTACCTGGATCCAAGAGAGGCCAGATCTGGCCTCCGGAATCGACGGAGGCGGCCAGATCTGGCCGCCTCGTCTTTTGGCGGAGGTGGCCAGATCTGGCCTCCTCCGGTAAAAAAAGGGTCGGAAACGGTTAGAGATGGCTGGCTTTGGCCCCAACTGCTGTTTTCGGCCAAGGTTTCCAGCGGAGGTAGCCAGATCT
>JAJEJH010001297.1:0-32425 GCA_026122585.1 Anacardium occidentale | reverse complement strand
CATGTTTCAGACGGGCCATGTCTGAGCAAGACAAGAGCACGCCTGTGTGCCCTTGTCTCTGCGAAGGCACGGCCCTGTGCACGAAGTGCATACGGTCTGAAAAGCTGAGGACACGATCATGTGTCCTGAGGGACACGATCGTGTGTCCTTCATTTGCGTGAAATGGCCTAGATTTTCCAGAAGCTTGCACGCCCAGCAGCACGGCCAGCGCACGATCCCGTGTGCTAGGGCACATGCCCGTGTGCCTTTGCCCAGCACGACCGTGTGTGCGCATGCACGACCATGTGCTTTCCTTGCATGGTCGTGTGTCAGCCAGATTTTCCAAAAATTTCAAAAATTGACTTATAAAGACTTGGTAATCCATCCAGAGGCTTAATTATCATCAGATAATCCAGAATTCAAATAAGAACAGATGCATGTGCATTCATAGCATAACTTATAGTCTGAAAGAGGATCTAGGGATCCGAATTCAGTAGATTTCAGCAGTCAGAACCCAATGTATGGGTTACAGTTTGAGTGAACTCGAGGGGGCATCTGTGGGACCCAGCTTTCTAACACCAGTCAGATTGCTCAGCAGTATTTCATTTTCAACTTTCTAGCCTGTAGCTAGAATGTTCAGCCCACTTGGTCAGGATGCCGAATCCCTGTGTTCATCAGCCTGATCAGCACAACAGGTACCTTCGGGTATAGTTATAGGATTCAGATGCATGCATCATCAGTCATTTTCAGTTTCTAGCTCAGCATGTCATCACATATATACATATTGGCAGTAAATAATGAATATCAGTAATCAGAAATCAATTAGATAAGCAGTTTCAACGCCCGCAAGCGATTAGATGCATGTATAGGGCTGACCAGGTATGTATGCCCTTGTTTGTTGCTTGCTTGGGTCGAGGGAAGTAAGGAATGCTTACTGGGTGATCTTTATCACTCATCCCTTTCCTTCTTCCTTCCTTTTCAGGTCAGTTTGCTGCTGGCGAGGAGCGGTTGGATTGAGGCTTGCAAGAGGGGACCCCATACACGGATTCAGTTGTACTTTATTTTAGTTTGGACCTGTGAGGTCTTGTATGTAATCAGATGTAAAGAACTATGTACTGAAACAGTTTATGTAAATGAAAAGCCAGTATAGGCTCATTGTATATTTAAACTTTAGTTCAGCTTCCGCTTGCGATGTAATTAGTTTAGCAGTAGATTTCTTTTCGTAGGATTCCCGTCTCGGGTACCCAAGTTTCAGTTTAATTAAAAAAAAGAACAGTATCTCTCAACAGCAGGGGTACTCGGGGCGGTGGGTCCTACATTGTTGGTATCAGAGCGTTTATCTGTGCCATTTTTAGTAGATATTTGAGTTGTAAGTGTGTGGTGTCTGTTTTTCTCCCTCGTAGCCATCGTCCAGACCCTCCTCACAGCACAGTTAGGTATTTCTTTCCGGTTTTGATGTGTTTTATGTTTCTAACCCCGTTTGCTTGTGATGCTATAGATAGAGAAGAGAAATATGTCCCTAGATACCTAGATGAGGCCAGTAGTAGTCCTCCTGTCCAACCCATGAGTGTGAGTGTGAGTGTGAGTGTGAGTAGGGGGCGGCGATCTCAAAGCTCCTCCCATGTGTCTGTCAGGAAGATCAGCTCAGAGAAATGATAGGGGAAGTGGTCAGAGAGAGTTTACAACAGGCTGGTATGGGTATTATTCAAGAGCCAGCCAGAGTTAATCCCCCTCAGCCTGAGATTTATCAGTCTTCAAGAAGAAGAACAACGCAGCCACAGCCACAGTCTCAACCTCAGCCAAGATATTATTCAGTGCCTCAATCAGTCAGGGAAGGTTATCAGTTTCAGCCTCAGCTTGTCAGAGAAGAGTATCAGTATCCAGTTGGGTTTATAGAGTACAGTCGGGCTATGAGTACAGAGACAGTGGGTACAAGTTCTTCAGAGAGGTTACATCCTATTTACCATCTGCCAGGGTCGTATCAACCGGTAAAGTTCAGTGGGTCTCGAGATCCAGCGGTGGCAAAGGAGTAGATTGAGTCAATGGAGAGTATTATGGGTCTCTTCACGTTATCAGAGAAGGAGAAGGTTCGATTTACGTCATTCCATCTCCGGGGTGATGCCAAAGTTTGGTGGGGCCTAGCTAAGGTTACCATCAGTGAGCAGCAGATGACTTGGGTAGAGTTTAGGTGGCTGTTTGATGCCGAGTACCAGGGTTCAGAACTGATGTATGCAAAGGCCCAGGAGTTCATCGATTTGATTCAAGGGTCCAGCTCGGTGAAGGAGTATGCCACAAGGTTCAATGCCTTGGCCAGATTTGTCCCTAGTTTGGCGGGGACCGAGTTAGGACGTGTGCAGAAATTCATCTATGGCTTGTATCCAGCTATAGCCAAGGATGTCTTGACTGGACCGTATCCTCCCCAGCAGTTCAGTGATACTTTGGGGAGAGCCCTCAGATCAGAGGCCAGTCTTTAGAGGATGGGCGTCATGGGCCGAGCAACCGAGAGAGCAGATGACAGAGATAAGGGCAAGAGGCTGATGTCGGCCAAGAGATCAGCTCGGGGTGTCTAGAGACAGAGGACTGCACCACAGTTTTCCCAACCATAGTGTACTATATGTGGCAGACGTCACTCAGGCGAGTGCCTTGCTGGCCAGATCGTGTGCTACTTGTGCCGTCAGCCAAGGCATAGGATATTTGAGTGCCCAGCCAGAGGTGGAGCAGGTGTTGGGCCCAACAGAGGTGGTGGTGGTCAGCCCAGAGGTAGAGGAGGTCCACCTAGAGGCGGTGCAGAGAGAGGTGGTGCAGATAGGGGCAGAGTAGACTTTCCCAGATCTGGAGTTGGAGCACCTGGAGGAGGTGCTGGTACGTCAGGAGGAGATGGAGACGGAGGCAGAGCCAGAGTATATGCTGTCCGCCAGGAGCAGGTAGATGTCATACCCCATGCAGTCACTGATCAGATTCTTTACTTTGGTACTCCTTTGTTTATATTGGTTGATTGCAGGGCGACATACAGCTTTATTTTCAGGGGAGTGGTAGAGAGATTAGGGGTTGACCTTAGTGTGGCTGATAGGAGTATCCTAGTTGAGATGCCAGATGGGGGTTATGTGGTGAGTGATAGGGTTCTCTGGGGTCAGATGATAGAGGTGATGGGTAGACCCATGAGTATTGACCTGATTCTGCTGGAGTTAGTAGATTTCGACATGATCTTGGGGATGGACTTCTT
The DNA here is from genome assembly GCA_026122585.1 of Anacardium occidentale. Lineage (NCBI taxonomy): Eukaryota > Viridiplantae > Streptophyta > Magnoliopsida > Sapindales > Anacardiaceae > Anacardium > Anacardium occidentale. The sequence goes on along the minus strand of JAJEJH010001297.1, from coordinate 29,223 downwards.
GGGGAAATATGATGTTGAGATAGATTGTGGAATAAAGAAGGTTAGATTCCATATAGGCCCTGATTGCTTCATTTTTGGTGAGGGCAGAGTAGAGAGTATGATGATCTCATGCATCTAGGCGAGCAGATTGATGAGGCAGGGTTATGTAAGGTACTTGGCCAATGTAGTGGGCAGTAGTTTAGCGGGGCCAAGTATCGATGAGGTGCCCGTTGTCAGAGATTTCAGAGATGTCTTCCCAGATGAGTTGCCAGGGCTACCTCCAGACCGGGAGTTGGAGTTCAGTGTCGAGCTTCTCCTAGGTACGGCTCTAATTTCTAAAGCTCTGTACCGGATGGCTCCAGCTGAGCTCCAAGAGCTGAAAAAGCAGTTGTAGGAGTTGGTTGATAAGAAATTTATTAGACCAAGCTATTCACCGTGGGGAGCTCCAATATTATTTGTGAAGAAAAAGGATGGGTCAATGCGGATGTGCATTGACTACAGGGAGTTGAACAGAGTGACGGTGAAGAACAAGTATCCCCTGCCGAGGATTGACGACCTCTTTGATCAGTTGAGAGGTGCAGCAGTTTTCTCCAAGATTGACCTGAGGTCGGGCTACTACCAGGTCAGAGTAGCAGAGACAGATGTCCCCAAGACTGCATTCAAGACACGATATGGGCATTACGAGTTTGTGGTCATGCCTTTTGGATTGACCAATGCCTCAGCCATCTTTATGGATTTGATGAACCGGGTCTTTCATGACTACATGGACCGGTTCATGGTGGTATTCATAGATGACATTCTGGTTTATTCCAGAAATGTGGCAGAGCACGAGGAGCATTTGAGATTCGTGCTTCAGAGATTAAGAGACCAACATTTATTCGCCAAGTTCTCCAAGTGTGAGTTTTGGCTTGATAGAGTGGCATTCCTAGGCCATGTGGTGACAGTAGAGGGTATTTCAGTAGACCCCAACAAGGTGGAAGCGATTCTGAGTTGGCCGAGACCGAAGACAGTGAAAGAAGTCAGAAGTTTCCTTGGGCTAGCAGGATATTATAGGAGGTTCATTGAGGGGTTTTCCAGCCTAGTAAGGCCTCTTACTGCCTTGACTAGGAAAGAGACTCCCTTTGTGTGGTTAGAGGAGTGCGAGGCGCGGTTTTTGGAGCTTAAGGAAAGATTAACTAGCGCTCCAGTTTTAGCGCTACCCCAGGAGCGGTCAGAGTTCGATATCTATACAGATGCATCCCATCAGGGGATCGAGGCTGTTCTGATGCAGAATGGTAGGGTGATTGCCTACGCTTCTAGGCAATTGAGAGATCACGAGTTGAGATACCCTACCCGACCTAGAGCTTGCAGCGGTCGTTTTTGCCTTGAAGATTTGGAGACACTATCTGTATAGAGTCAGATGCAGCATATATTCAGACCACAAAAGTCTAAAATATTTCTTCACCCAGAAGGAGCTCAACATGAGGCAGAGAAGATGGTTAGAGCTGGTGAAGGACTATGATTGCGACATCAGATACCACCCAGGGAGAGCCAATGTGGTGGCTGACGCCTTGAGCAGGCGAGTAGCTCTATCCAGCCTATCAGTTCAAAAAGAGCTGCAGCATGAGTTGATCAGAGAGCAGATCGAAATGATGTCTGCGGGTTTCTTCAGACTGCGTATCAGATCTTCCCTGTATGATGAGATTAGGGAGTGCTAGATGTCAGATGAGTGGACTCAAGGTATGCTTCAGAAGATGTCAGAGAGAGTAGTACCAGACTTTGAGTTCAGTGATAGGATCTTGAGGTTCAGAGACAGAGTCTGTGTGCCCCATAGTTCAGAGTTGAGACAAAAGATTTTTTCAGAGGCGTACAGTGTGGTGTATTCAGCGTACCCAGGCAGTACGAAAATGTACAGAGACCTCAAGAGAAGTTTCTGGTGGTCAGGGATGAAGAGGGACATATCAGACTTCGTCTCCAGATGCCTGATATGTCAGCAAGTGAAGGCAGAGCACCAGAGGCCCTCAGGATTACTTCACCCTTTGAGTATTCCTGAATGGAAATGAGATGATATCTCCATGGACTTCATCTCAGGTCTTCCCAGAGTTCAGAGGGGATATGATGGTGTATGGGTGGTAGTTGATCGGCTCAGTAAATCAGCACATTTCCTGCCAGTCAGACAGGGGATGTCTACAGAACAGTTAACCAGACTCTACATCAGAGAGGTGGTGAGACTCCACGGCGTTCCCAGGACGATAGTGTCAGACAGGGACTCCAGATTCCTGTCAGCCTTCTGGAGGTCTCTACAGAGAGCATTGGGAACTAGGCTACATTTTAGCTCAGCATATCACCCTCAGACGGATGGCCAGACTGAGAGGGTGAATAAGATATTGGAGGATATGCTGAGAGCGTGTTGTATGGACTTCCAGACCGATTGGGCAGAGTTGATTCCTCTAATGGAGTTCGCCTATAACAACAGTTATTAGGCGACGATTCAGATGGCTCCATTTGAGGCGTTGTATGGTCGGAGGTGCAGATCTCCTCTCTATTGGGATGAGATTGAGGAGAGAGATTCTTTGGAGACAGCAGTGGGACCAGAGACTACTCAGAGGATGATTGAGCAAGTTAAGATCATCAGACAGAGGATGAGACAGGCCCAGGATCGTCAGAAGAGTTATGTTGATCTTCGGCGCAGAGAGATAGAGTTCGTAGTGGGCGATAAGGTGTTTCTGAAGATTGCTCCTTATCGGTAAGTTCTCAGGTTTGGTAAGAAGGGAAAGTTAGCGCCCAGATTCATTGGTCCCTACGAGATTCTTGAGAGGGTAGGGACAGTCGCCTACAGATTAGCACTGCCAGCCAGTATGGATAGAATCCACAATGTCTTCCACGTGTCTCAGTTGAGGAAGTATGTGGGTGATCCGTCACATGTTCTTCAGTTTTCAGAGATAGAGTTGGTAGAAGATTTGAGCTACCAAGAAGTGTCTGTTCAGATTCTCGACTACAAAGTCAAAGTCCTCAGAAATAAAGAGATTTCGCTGGTCAAAGTGTTATGGCACAGTCAGAGGGTGGAAGAAGCCACTTGGGAGGTAGAGTCTGAGATCAGGGATAGGTTTCCAGAGTTATTCAGGTAAATTTCCGGGTCAGAATTTTTATAAGGGGAGAGGAATGTAGCATCCCAAGTTAGAAAAGCCCTTAGGGGTAGAGTTTTGGGGTTAGAAATAGAATTCAGGAATAGTTTGGGAGTCTAGAAGAGTTCAGGGGTGGGATGATAGTTTTCCAGAGTTGTATGGCCTTCGTATGATTCCTTTAGGGAGGTTTTAATCATGCGAAGCGTGGGAAATGAATTTCCTTCATTTTCCCTTGTTGCACTCCCATGCATCATCCCTGCACGCCCGTGTAAGTGGGTAGAAAAGGAGAGAGAGGCTAGAGTTATTGCATTTTCTCACCCGTTTCAACCAAGTTTTCCTCTTTGTTTCAGCAGCTCCCAGCCCTAGACGTGAAATCCAGCTTTCAGCGGCTCCCAATCCAGCTAGAGATCAGAGAGGATAGCTTGAGAGCTAGTTTTCTAGCAGCCATGTCAAGAGGTAAGTGTTTCTTACTTCTTCAGCTCGTTCCTAGCTTGTTTGTTATTGATTAGAAACGTGTGTTTCCATTTCTAGTATGTTGTGTGATGTTGGTATGTTTATATGCTGATGAGATGATGATTATATGATGATTTTCCACCCAGATACATGCGTGCTTTGTTTGTGTGTGTGTGTTGTGAGAGAAAGCTTGATTTGCCATGGTGAAATTCGTAGTTTGGGATGGATGATGAAATTGATGATGCATATGCATATATTGAAGTGCTTTGGATGTGTGTTTTTGAGTAATTTGATTTTGGTTGATGTTTGGAGAGTTTCCAGCACGTTTCAGACGGGCCATGTCTGAGCAAGACAAGGAGTACGACCGTGTGCCCGTAAGAGCACGCCCGTGTGCCCTTGTCTCTGCGAAGGCACGGCCGTGTGCACTTCGTGCACACGGTCTGAAAAGCTGAGGACACGACCATGTGTCCTGAGGGACACGGTCGTGTGTCCTTCATTTGCATGAAATGACCCAGATTTTCCAGAAGCTTGCACGTCCAGCAGCACGGCCAACGCACGGTCCCGTGTGCTGGGGCACATGCCTGTGTGTCAGCCAGATTTTCCAGAAATTGACTTATAAAGACTTGGTAATCCATCCAGAGGCTTAATTATCATCAGATAATCCAGAATTCAAATAAGAACAGATACATGTGCATTCATAGCATAGCTTATAGTCTGAAACAGAATCTAGGGATCAGAATTCAGTAGATTTCAGTAGTCAGAACCCAATGTATGGGTTACAGTTTGGGTGAACTCGAGGGGGCATCTGTAGGACCCAACTTTCTGACACCAGTCAGATTGCTCAGCAGCATTTCATTTTCAGCTTTCTAGCTTGTAGCTAGAATGTTCAGCTCACTTGGCCAGGATGCCGAATCCCTGTGTTCATCAGCCTGATCGGTACAATAGGTACCTTCGGGTACAGTTATATTCAGATGCATGCATTATCAGTCATTTTCAGTTTCCAGCTCAGCATGTCATCACATATATATATATTAGCAATAAATAATGAATATCAGTAATCAGAAATCAATCAGATAAGCAGTTTCAATGCCTGCAAGCGATTAGATGCATGTATAGGGCCGACCAGGTATGTATGCCCTTGTTTGTTGCTTGCTTGGGTCGAGGGAAGTAAGGAATGCTTACTCGGTGATCTTTATCACTCATCTCTTTCCTTCTTCCTTCCTTTTCAGGTCAGTTTGCTGCTGGCGAGGAGCGGTTGGATTGAGGCTTGCAAGAGGGGACCCCACACACGGATTCAGTTGTACTTTATTTTAGTTTGGACCTGTGAGGTCTTGTATGTAATCAGATGTAAAAAACTATGTACTGAAACAGTTTATGTAAATGAAAAGCCAATATGGGCTCATTATATATTTAAACTTTAGTTCAGCTTCCGCTTGCGATGTAATTAGTTCAGCAGTAGATTTCTTTTCGTAGGATTCCCGTCTCGGGTACCCAATTTTCAGTTTAATTAATAAAAAGAACAGTATCTCTCAGCAGCAGGGGTACTCGGGGCGGTGGGTCCTATATATCACAAAACAATACCGTTTCCCTCCTAAGCTCAAAGTTCTAGAAGGTCCACATAAATCCATATGCAATAGTTGAAGTGGTCTAGATGTAGAAACAACATTTTTACTTTTAAAAAATGTTCTTGTTTGTTTTCCCAAAGCACATGCATCACAAATTCCATCCTTTTTTAAAATAAGTTTTGGTAAACCTTTGACTAAATCCTTTTTAGACAATTTTTCCAAAACATCAATGCTTGCATGTCCTAACCTTCTATGCCACAACCACATGTCTTCCTCTTTGGTTGACATGAGGCATAAATCATTTGATGCAATGTTTTATAAATCAATGACATACACATTTGAATGCCTATGTCCTATGAATGTAATGTTATTAGTGTTTTTATCAATAATCTCACAACACAAGGCATGAAAGCAAACTTTGAAACCCTTATCACATAATTGACTAATACTTAGTAAATTATATTTAAGACCTTCAACATACAACACATCATTAATACAAATTGAAGAGTTACCTATGGAGCTAATTCCAACAACTTTTCCCTTTGAATTGTCTCCAAAGTTGACATTGCCTCCATCCTTTTCTTTTAATGATGTGAAGAGATCCTTGTTTCCGGTCATGTGTCTTGAACATCCACTGTCCAAGTACCACTTGCTTGACTTCTTTCTCTTCACCTCCAAGCACACCTACACAAGACATATATTTAAGCATTTTTTGGTACCCAAATGGTTTTGGGTCTAGGAAGGTTAGTCTTAATTGTCCCTTTAGGAACCCAAACCTTCTTTATTCTATAAGGTTTGTTATTCCTAATTGGACATTTTCTAATAGTATGTCCATGAAAAGAGCAATACTTACATTTTAATTCAATTGATTTAGGCCTTTTTAGAAGTCTATGATTGTTTATAAAAGGATTACTTCCATTATATCCTAACCCTTCTTTATTTAGCCCACTTCTTTGAGATGCAAGCATCTCATCCAATCTTTTTGTTCCTATTTTGAATTTTTCCAGGATTTCATTTGATTTACTTAGGTTAGCTTTCAACTCATCATTTTCTTTCCTAAGTAACTCTAAATTGTTTTCAACACTTATTTTCTCATCTAAAACATTTTTACACTCATTTTTAGCCTTTTCTAAACCTAATTTCAGATCAATCATTTCTTTCTTTAACAACTTATTCCTAGAGCTAACATTTTTGAATTCTAGCAATAATAAATCAAATGCATCTTGTAATTCATTAAAAGAGAATGAGTTAGATTCACATACCTCATCATCTTCTGAATCACTCTTGGCCATGAAACACAAATTAGCTCTCTCCTCTTCATCACTAGAATCATCACTACCACTCCAAGTGGCAGCTAAAGCTTTTTTCTTGTATCTTTTCTCACCATTCTCCTTCTTCTTCTTCTTCTTCAGCAGTGGACAATCTTGTCTGATATGTCCAGGCTTCTTGTATTTGAAGCAAATCACCTCCTTGTCATTATCTTCCTTATCTCTCCCTTTAGACTTAAAGTTGCTTCTTCCTTTCATCTTCTTATTCCTTGACAGGAATTTTCCAAACCTCCTTGCCAGCAGGCTAACATCTTCCTCATCCATGGAGGATTCTTCTTCTTCCTCTTCTACAGCCTTAAGAGCAATGCTTTTAGTATTTTTGCTCTCATCCTCCTTTGGTTTTCTTTTCATTTCGAATGTGAGCAAACTTCCGATCAACTCATCCATTCCCAATTTTGTTAAATCCTTAGACTCCTCTATCGTAGTTACTTTCATGGTCCAAGATTCCGGTAGGGACCTCAGTATCTTCTTTACTAACTCCACATTCTCAAATTTCTTCCCTAGTCCTCTTAGATCATTGACTAGGTTCGAGAACCTTTTATACATGTCCGTTATGTTCTCGTTTGTCTTCATCTCAAAGAGCTCATATTCTCTAAATAGGAGCTCAATCTTTGATTCTTTGACTTGGCTTATTCCTTCATGCGTAGTTTGAAGGATGGTCCACACCTCCTTGGCTAATTCGCATGAAGATACTTTATTGAATTCTGTGGAGTCCAAAGCACAAAATAATATGTTAATTGCTTTGGCATTTAAACTTAATAGTTTTTCATCTTCATCATTATAATCATTTTCATCCTTAGGTAAGCTAGTTCTAGGATCTACAGGAACAAAATCTCCATGTTCAATTATTTTCCAAAGTTTATAATCTATTGACCTAATGTGTAATCTCATCATAATCTTCTTTGAGTGTAGTTTACACCACAAAACAATGGTGGCCTAGTAGTGCATTGACCTTCACTAAAAACTGGTGCGGAAGTGCTAGCCATTTCTCTATTAGGATCTTTAACTCTAAAAATCGTTAGATTTTGTAAATATCCTAGAGTCCTGCTCTGATACCAATTGAAAAACCCTTAAAGGATAGAGAAATAATACTAGAGGGGGCGGTGAATAGGATTATTAAAATTCTAAAGCAATAATCACAACAAAATTATAATAAACACAATGCACCATAAAAAGAGATAGAGTTTAGATAATGCTCAGCCAAATTTATAGAGGTTCGGAGCTTTGAACACAAGCCTCCTACGTCCTCTTCTTCAATCAAACCTGATTGAAGTTTACACTATCTTCAACACCCGAAGATACAATAGTTTTGCCACAAGGGAATTTCGCCCTTTTTACAAAGATTGTTTTAAACAAGAAGTAGATTGTGTTTGCCTCTGAATAAGCTGAAAATCTAAAATTAAGTATAGATATCTCTCAAGTGTATGAATGAGTAAGCTTAGAGAGAGAAAGAGTAATCAAAGATTGAAAAAGATGGCTTAAGCTTTTTGCAATTCGTTTTAGTAACCTTCTCCACTTCAAATGGCTCTCCTTTTATACTTCATTCATTGCCTAGAATAGCAAGGAGCCGTTTTGCTAGCTTTGTATCCGTTGAAGTAGTTGAAAAAAGTAAGCTCTACAATAAATTTTCCAGGCGCACGACCATGCTCCTCGAGTGTACAGTCGTGCTTGTTGCATTTATTGCTTTGTTCAGACTCCCAACGGTCAACTTAAAAGCTTAGCGCCAATGATGCACGGTCGTGTGTCCTTGATGCACGGTCGTGTGTCCTTGATGCACGATCGTGCTTAGACCCTTCATGGTCATGTGCCATAGATGCATGGTCGTGTTTTGATACTTCAGAGTTTTGTCCAAAATTCCAGAAGCTTGCACGGCTTGGTTGCATGATGAGCACACGAGCAGCACACGAGCATTCTTATGCTAGTGCACAGTCGTGTCACTTTTCTGCATGGTCGTGTGCCATATGCATGCCTTTAAGCTCTGCACGGCTAGCTCTGCACGATCTCCTGGTAGTGCTGTTGGTAGTGCTCCTCATTTGCCATCACGCACGGTCCTGCGTTGACTCCTTTTCTTTGACTTGCTGCACGATTTCATTTGCATGGCTTGATCTCTCGTGCTCTTCATAAGTTATGCACATGGTCGTGCTTCCAATGCGCACGGTCGTGCTTCTAATGACTTTTGAGTTCTTTGATTTTACACGGTCAGGCTGCACGGTTGTGGAGGTAGTGAGTTGCCCGTGTTGTGCATGTACACGGTGGTGCATCATGCATGCACGCCCGTGCAGGTCTGAGATTTTTCTTCCAGAAAATCACAGAGCCTTGCACGGTCAGGTTCACGGTCCCGTGTTTTGGACACACGAGGACCTGTTTGGTCTAGCACGGTCGTGCTACTAAAGCACACGGTCGTGCGAGACCTATAACCTGCAAAAATAAATTTCTTTTTCCCTTCTTTGTCATGAATTATTTCATGCAAGGGATTAATCATCAACTCAATCACATTATTATTACAAATTAACAACTTAATCATATTTTTTCATCATCAAAACATCAAGGGTTCAACAATATATTTAAAAAATTATGACTTATATTTTAGTTTGATTTGGAAATTGTTCGAACCATAATTCAAACTATAAATTATTTTTTCAAAATATAACAATTCAAACTAAATCATTTTATAAACAAAATCATAATTTTTAAACAGTTCAATCTAGTTTTATAATTTAAACCAAATTACATATATTTATAAAAAGATGAACTATTGAAATTGATAAGGGTTACAAACTAATGGTTAAGTAGGTATAAAAGATGTTATTTTCGTGTAAACCCTTACAAAAGGGTATATTAATTAATTACCCCCATGTTTAATTTCCTATGATAACCATGAGATCTTAATCCATTTTCTTTTGCTCCCTTTTTATCCCCATTTTTTGGATATGACCACCTTAAAAACCTACTAAAATCATAAACTAAATCTAGAACAAATTCAAGATCTAAGACTATAAAGTTAGTCATTGATGATTGGATTTGAATGGATCCTCAAATGGAATTTGTGAAACAGAATGGAAGTTATTGTTGGGAAATGAGTGAATAAGGTTTTAGAATAATTTTTACATAATAAATTATGTGTACTGATAAATTATGTGTACTAATGATTATGTTTCACTAATTAAGAGGATAATTCTAGATTAATTAAAAATAATTTTTAATCATATAGTAATATTAGGTTTTTAATGATATTAAATTTAAAAACACAAAAAAGGCAATTACATACATACATATATATATATATATATTAATAATATATTTTAAATAATATTATATTAATGATATAATTTAGTAACAAAGAATGATATCAATTTAAATATTATATATTTATATGAATATGAAATGATTTATATATTATATATATACTATTGGGCCTGTTAAAAAATAATTTTAATGTTTTTATCTTTTTTTTGTTTTCGATTTTCTTTGTGCATTTAAAGAAAATATATTGATTTCAAATTGGAGAAATAGTGGACAATTTAACAAAATTGTGTATTCTAAGAATAAAATATATATCTATTTCCACATCAATTGTTTAATCATATCATAATTATTTAATATTTATAAGAACATTATAGAACATTTAAAGTTTCTCTATTATAGTTAATTGAATCTGACTTTTACTCTTTCTGCAAATTGGTAATAGTAAATTTTTTTTTTTTTAGATAGATATATCTTATTATTGTTAAAAGCTTCTTTATCCTACATGTCAAAAGTGTAAAATCTTCAAAATCCTAAGTTTATTTTATATGCTAAAATTATAGAAGTTTCAAAATTCTACATGTCAAAATATATAGACTTTGTTTCAGGATCATAAATAGATACGTAGATACATATATACTAGTATTAATATTTATTGTTAGCACGCATGTTCTTATTCATTTTCAATACAAAACACGCGTAAGTTGTATATAATTTTTTAAAGGTTAAAAAAAAAAAAAGAAAAAAAAGCCCCTTTAAACTCAGCGCCAGTAAAAGTTGGGCTTCGTTGTTTGATTTGGGCCGAATAATCTGAAAAGGGGCAAACCCAACACCTAATTTACCCGACTTGGCTCCGAATAATAAAAAGGTCCCGCTTTATGTACCCTTCTTTCAATATCCATTCATAGTGGAGCGGTTTCTCCCGATCTTCAACAATCAAAAAGTTTCGAGATTCAAAACCCACAATCAAATCAAACCCCAATATGGATCTCCTCCAACAAGAGCTCCTCAAGAAACGGCAGTCTCTAGCCGAAGACACTGGCGGAAAACGTTTCTTCAAGCGCTCCGAAATCGAGCAGAAACAAATCCAAAAGCTACGGGAAGAGGAAAAACGTGAACAGGAAGCCAAACTCCTCCGCCAAAAGGCCGCCACCTCCACCCCTGACACCGCCGTAACTAAATCCAACAATCTCTCTACATCCACGATCACCTCCGCAACCAGTACGATCACCTCAGCCGCCACCACTTCCAAATCCCTAACCAACGAGCAAAACATTGACAACCTCGTTTTGCCGAAACAAGAAGTTATTCGGCGGCTCCGGTTACTGAAACAACCGATCACCCTCTTCGGAGAAGACGACGATGCTCGGCTTGAGCGGTTGAAATACGTTTTAAAAGCTGGACTCTTTGAGGTGGATAGTGACATGACTGAAGGACAAACGAACGATTTTCTACGCGATATCGTAGAGTTAAGAAAGCGGCAGAAGACAGGGATTTTGAGCGAGAGGAAGAGGAAAGATAGGGAAGACGGGAAAGAGGATGGAGAAGGAGGAGGTGGAGATGAGGAATTGAGTGGTGATGGTGGTTCGAGTGGGGTTGATATGGATAAAGATTTGAAGAGAATGAAAGCTAATTTTGATGAGCTTTGTGAGGAGGATAAGATTCTTGTGTTTTTTAAAAGGTTGTTGAATGAGTGGAATCAAGAGTTGGATGAAATGCCTGAAGCTGAGAAAAGAACAGCCAAAGGGAAGTCTATGGTGGCTACTTTTAAGCAATGCGCGAGGTACTTGAATCCGTTGTTCAAGTTTTGCAGAAAGAAGGTATGCTTGTTAATAGCATTTTTTATTTGCACGAGCTTTGTTGTACTGTTTATGATATTGTTGTTATTTATAAATCTATATATTGTAGAATAGCTTGGTGTTGGGCGAACTGAACAGGGTATGGAATCTTGGACGTGTATCATTAGAAACCCTTTGGGATAGATCTATACTAATTGGTATTCATTATAATATCATCTTTGGGTTAAATTTTTAAGCTGTGGTAGTGGACCGTCTTATCGAGAATTGTATTATAGGCTTGCCAGGAAATGGGGAGTACGGTGCTGTGGAAAAGAGATGTTGTCCTTGTGTATGTTGCTTAGATAATGATATACGTCAGCTATGGAAATAGACCAAAAATGGCCAAACTTTTTCATTTTTTTTGACGTGCAATCAAAACAAAAATGAGCAATTCTAAATTCTATAGGGTTGAATGAAAAATCAATTCATTGTTTTATATAATTGCTATGCTTAGTGTGTGTCTCATTGGTTTTTTAAGTTTTAGTACTAGGATTAAAAAGAAAAAAAAGAAAAAAGGAATATGAAGGTATGAACTAATAACTTATAACACTAGTAACCAACTCATTGCTTCGCATTATCTGGATACAAATATGCAGTCAAGATATAACATATAATATTGGTTATATCATTGTAGCAACTGAAATCCTGTTTTGCATAAACATAAAAAATCAATCTGATTATGAGTTATGAAGTTATAAGTTGTGCCATATTCAACTTTGGTTCTTAATTGATTCTAACATGTCCTTATTTCAATTTAACACCAAACATGAATTTGCATGAGGATCTAGCATCCCAAGAACTAAATCCTTCCAACCTTATTGGTTGCAGCTTTCCAGACCTGTTAACATAATCAATTCTTGGTTTGGAGTGTTCAAGTTGTGTCTAATTTTTACCGTGTCATTTCTTACCAGCAATCTCTTGATGTTTCTTGTCAATTAATCTTGGATATCAATGGTTAAATTTTCTCAAATGCTGTTGCACATAACATATTGCAGCCCCTAGGTCCAATGATACTCACTATACAGTGTACATGAATGTTTACTAGCAGAATGTGTCACCTGTCTCTTAATGATCATAGGTTTTTATTTTTTTTTCTTTAATTTTTTAAAATTTTTTTGTATTATGTGATTCATTCAACTGCAATCCTGTGTTTGAAGAAATTACATGTTAAAGCCTGGTGTTTATGTGTTTAGAAGTGACATTCAATCAGCACTCTGATTTGAGACTGTTTATTTGATATTTTGGCTGCTTAATCATTAGTTCCAATGCAAGTTTCCTGGCGTAGGTCTTGGTGAATTAGTTCCCTTGCATTAAAACAACTTGTAGTGATTGTTTTGTTACATGATTGTGTTACTTTCTTTTCTCTTACAAGTTTTTGAAAGGTTCTGTTTGAATTTATGGTAGATTAATTCATAGATAAAGATCTATGTAATGTAATGAAGTATGTCATTGTGTTTGTTTGAATTGTATTAGTTATTAGCACTCAAACAAACAGAATGACAAATGAAGTGGTATTTTTTATTACCTCATCTATTTTCCCTATCTTAATATGGTGTAGGTTTATGAGAATGTCACTTGGTTTCATACATACTTTCTTGGTTGTTTGGTAATTTGTTGTGAGCCTTTGGCTGAATGTGCTGAATTATTTTGATGAAGAGAAGGATAGACAATGGGTATTGCTTAAGAAATTTTAATTTCCACCAATTTGACTACCTTTAGAGGTGCTTATTGATGTAATCTAAGATACACTTATGTTTGACATTCCTTTGTACTGATAGGTATCAGTAGTTTGAATGTTACATATTATGGGTTGATCTTGATCTTTGTGAAAATGGAGGAAGTAAGAACTTTTTGTCCTTTGTGAACCTTGCTGTTCTACTTCGCCTCCCTGGGGTTTGTAATGAGGAAAATCCATAGTGTGAGAATGAAGCTTAAATCTATGAATGCTCCTTTTGGTTTTATGAGAGAAATGATATAGTGTGTCTGTTGATGCTAGATATTTAAATTGAGTGCTTTCTCCAAATAAGGAACCATTAATTTCCTCCAAGAATTTCTGCTTTGACACAAATATTACTGCTGTTGCAATGGCTGCCTTTCCCCTTTTCATTCCTGTCTTACTGATAATAATTTACATAATAATGGATCTATATAAAGCATTGGTTGATTGGATGTTATTTGCAGGTTCTTCCTGATGACATCCGCCAAGCATTAATGATTGTGGTTAATTGCTGCTTGAAGCGAGACTACCTAGCTGCAATGGACCATTATATTAAGCTCGCAATTGGAAATGCACCGTGGCCTATTGGTGTGACTATGGTTGGTATTCATGAACGTTCTGCCCGCGAGAAAATTTACACCAACAGTGTGGCCCATATTATGAATGATGAGACAACTCGCAAGTACCTCCAATCAGTGAAGAGATTGATGACTTTTTGTCAACGGCGCTACCCGACAATGCCTTCAAAAGCAGTTGAATTCAACAGCCTGGCTAATGGCAGTGACTTACAGTCTCTACTAGCAGAAGAGGGAGTTCAACAACCCTCGGGGGAAAGGTTACAAATAATGCCTGCACCCAAGGACTAGGCATAAACCATGTAATAATCTTAATGTATCTACCGTATGCAATCTAATCTACTGTCTCGTATTTTGCATGGTTGATAACTCCAATATTGTTTCAATCTTGTATTATTGTTGTTTCATAGGAAAAACTATTTTGTAACAGAAGAATGGTTTCACATGCTGGACTTGATGAATTCGCTGGGAGCTTACTACAACTATTGTAGCACTATTGTGATAACTGTAAGCAGCAAGAGTAGGGGAGCTTATTCAAGAACGGGAGAAGATGCAATAGATTTAATACGCTATTGATTTTATTAGGAATTAGATCAACTGTTGCATCCGAAGAAGACAAAAAAAAGGCCAAAGGACAATTTCCCACCCATAGTTTGAGGCGGGGACAAAGTTCCACCCGCAAGTTTTCAAAAGTCTGGTCTCCCACCTTTGGACCAAAATTTAAACATATTTTATAATTTTTCAAATGAAATGACCAAAATGCCCCTTAATAAATAAAATTTTATAATAAAATTATAAAATAATTTTTAAATATAAAAAAATTAAAAAATATATTAAAAATTTTAAAAAATTTTAAAAATTTTAAAAAAGTAATCTTGCCACAGCGCCGACGTCGACGGCGGTGGCCGTTGCTAACCCCACCAGGTGGCCGTCTCCGGTCACCTGGTTCCAGGGGAGGCCAGATCGGGCCTCCCCGTTGGGTGGAGGCAGCCAAATCTGGCCGCCTCCAGTTTTGGAGGAGGAGACCAGATCTGGCCTCCTCCCCCGACAACCGTGGCCGGAAACGGCCGCTGGGACCAATATCGGCCCTCTCCGGCCGTTTCTGGTGGCTAGATCTGGCGGAGGTGGCCAGATCTGGCCGCCTCCTCCAAAACAGGAGGCGGCCGATCTGGCCGCCTCCACAGAACGGGGAGGCCAGATCTGGCCTCCTCTGGAACCAGGTGGCCGGAGACGGCCACCTGGTGCGGCTATCAAGGTCCACCGCCGCCGGCGTCAGCGGCTGTGGCCAATTTACTTTTTTAAAAATTTTTTATATTTTTTAAAATTTTTAATATTTTTTTAAATTTATATAAAATTTATTTTATTATTTTATAAATTTTAATTATAAAATGACAAAATTACCCCTGGAATATTACTGTTTACTATTTATTTAATATTAAATTATTTCCATGGGTGGGAGACCGGGTTTTTGAAAACTTGCGGGTGGGACTTTGTTCCGGCCTCAAACTATGGGTGGGAAATTGTCCTTTGGCCCAAAAAAAAACATGAAAAAAGAAGCTCTTCTGTTATTTTAATTCTTAGTTATAACAAAAAGGTCGACCATGTATCAAAATCAAGCATCCTATTGGTCCATGCAATATCACCTTATCCAAATATCCAAATCCCAACTCCACCACCCATCCAAATTCCCAACTACTTTTCTCTATAATCCCAATTCCCAGCTTCATTTTTCCTGAACACCATCTTCCCGGTCAGAATCAAACATTACATTCTTCATCATGGCAACTCAAGCCGGCCTCTTTGCCCCCACAGTCGCTACCCCCAAAACAAGCAAACTTCCATTGATCCCATGGAAACCAGCCTCATCATTTTCATTCACCACACCCAAACCTCTCACTCTGTCCACGTGTCAGAGAGCCATCAAAGCTGCAGCTGCAGAAGAAACCTCAGCAGCACCGACAAAGGAGGCTCCAGTGGGATTCACCCCACCGGAACTAGACCCAAACACCCCATCGCCGATTTTTGGAGGAAGTACGGGAGGGTTGTTGAGAAAGGCCCAAGTAGAAGAATTCTATGTAATCACATGGGAATCACCCAAAGAACAAATCTTTGAGATGCCCACGGGAGGAGCAGCGATTATGAGACAAGGACCGAACTTGTTGAAGTTGGCGAGGAAAGAACAGTGCTTGGCTCTTGGGACGAGATTGAGATCCAAGTACAAGATCAAATACCAATTTTACAGGGTGTTCCCTAATGGTGAGGTGCAATATCTTCACCCGAAAGATGGAGTTTATCCAGAAAAGGTGAATCCTGGACGTCAAGGGGTGGGGCAAAATTACAGATCGATAGGGAAGAATGTCAGCCCCATTGAGGTTAAATTTACTGGAAAACAAGTTTATGACTTGTAACAGATTGAGAGGAAGATTGTTGAGATTGTGATGTAACTTTGTTCATGGGATTGAAGATTGTCCTGCTATTTTTTATGTTACTTTTTAAAGATTTTATAATAATGTGTTTTAAATTAAAGTTCAATCTTTCTTTTATTGTCGAACAATGAAAAATAAATGAGATTTATTTAATTCGCTTTTCCGCTAAACTTTAGGTTAAATGCACTCATGGTCATTGAAATATTTACTAAATTCATTCACGGTCACTTTTATTTAAATCGTTGCACAAAAGTCACTGAACTTTGGATTTTGTTTGTCGTTAAGTCACTCTACTGTTCATCTGTCAAAACATTTAATGACTGCTGATGTGGATGCTGACATGGATGATGACGTGGACATTTTGCTGACGTGGATGATGTGGATATTTTGCTGACATGACATCTAGTCATCGTCCATGTTAGTAGCCACGTCAGCATTGAAACAGTAGATGCTGACATGACATTCTGTCAGCGTCCATGTCAGCATCCATGTCAGCTTTGTGTTAATTTCTGTTGCAGTGATCTCACAGCAAATAAACTCAAAATTCAGTAACCACGGTTGCAATTAGTGAAAACTTCAATGACCTTGAGTGTATTAACTTCTCTTATAATTTTTTTTTCTCTTCCAGTTTGTTAAAGTGTTGGACTGTCAATTCTCTCACTCTACTTTCTTTTCTTTTTCTTTTTCTTTTATTTTTTTATCTAATCATATTTAGATTGATTAGTCTATGAATTGAGAAACCAAATAATAACAGTCATAAAAACATATTAATTTTTTTGATCAAACAAACAATAAATATTTTTCACTTTCTCTCTCTATTTTTTTTTATGACTGATGAGTGATAATGATTATAAATTGATTGTGATTTAGTTTTTTTGTTAGACATTGAAACTTTGTTTTTCTTATATTTATATATGAGTTTGTGTTTTTATTTGAAATAGGATTGGATTCGAGCTAACTTGAACACGAACAGACATATGTTCGTTTTTGGGCTCGTTCGTACTGTTTAGGTTCGTGTTCGTTGAATAGTTTTATAACAAAGTTCGTATTCACGTTCAGTTCGTATAATTCAATTCGTATTCAGCTCGTTTTTGGTTCATATAATTTGTATTTATATTTATTAAAAATTATAAATAATTAATAAAATATAATTAAAAAATTTTTAATTTAAGTTCGGGTTCGTGTTTGTGTTCGGTTGGTATAATTCAGGTTCGGATTCGTGTTCACTGATTTTTAAAATTACTGTTTTGGTTCGTGTTTGTGTTCATGTTCGGATTCGTACAGTTTGTTTTAGACTCGCTCAAATCGAACTTAAAAACGAACCTGAATATATTCGGTTTGAATTCAATCATAATTTGAAACTTTATTTTACAGTTTTGCCTTGTAGCTGCTTTCAAAAGTTGTTAATTTATTTGTAAAAATATTTTTTTTTAGTGTTCTCATTTGTTTTTTATTTTAAAAATTTCTAGTTTGCATATTTTTTAATTCTATTTAATGACTAATAAAGTAGATGAGAAGAAAAATGAGGTATCTTTTATAGAGTGAGAGAATTGACGATCCAACACTTTAACAAACTGGAAGAGAAAAAAAAAAGTTATAAGAGAAGTTAATGCACTCAAGGTCATTGAAATTTTCACTAATTGCAACCGTGGTCACTGAATTTTGAGTTTATTTGTTGTGAGGTCACTGCAACAGAAACTAACACAAAGCTGACGTGGATGCTGACATGGACGCTGTCAGGATGCCATGTCAGTATCCACTGTTTCAATGCTGACGTGGACGATGACTAGATGCCACATCAGCAAAATATCCACATCATTATCCACGTCAGCAAATTGTCCACGTTATCATCCACGTCAGCAGTCGTTAAATATTTTGACTATTGAACAGTAGAGTGACTTAACGGCAAACAAAATCCAAAGTTCAGTGACTTTTGTGCAACGATTTAAACAAAAGTGACCGCGAATGAATTTATTGAATAGTTCAGTGACCATGAGTGCATTTAACCCCTAAAGTTTGGTCGGGTTATTATCAAAACCATCAGGGATCGAGTAAGCGAGAAAGTCGTGTAAGTTCTGACTAATTGCTCATCATCGACAAGAGAATTGCGAAGCCTTAATGGTAAAGGAAAATTATTTTTAGGGCAATAATTGAGGTTAACATATTTTTGTGAGAAAAATATTCATATATCTAATTCAATATTTAGTGTAACATCCCAGGGTTAGTTTGGTCTTTTAGGCTTTCTAATCTGGGGTTAGAATGAGAATTTTGAGTGTTCTAGGGTTGTGAGAAAGTTTTGGGGTGAAATAGAGGTTTTTATAAAGTTTAGTGACTTGTGCATGGATCCGTTTGAGTGGATTTGCATGCGAGTGCGGGAAAATGACATTTTTGTAATTTTCCTGGGATGCACGACCGTGCATTGAGTTAAGTTTTAGCTGCCTTGGTTTAAGTTAAGCTTATCCGATTTCCAAACCATTTTTACCTAAAGTTTCCATTTCAATTTCAGAGAATATCAACCCTAGAAGGGAAGAGCAGCTTCCAGGATCATCCAATCCAGCTTGATCTTGTGCTTTCCTAGAGAGAAGAAGCATGTTTAGAGGTAAGTGCTTTTTACCTCTTTCCCTTGTGCTTTGCTTTGGTTGATGCATGTTTTGGTTGAGATGAGTTCGATTCCAGCATGCTTATGATGCCTTGATTGCTTATTTGATGATTTGAGATGATTATGATGATGATTGATGCATATATATATATGTTATGTGTGAGAATATATGTTTATATATGCTTTTATGATGGGTTGGATGTGGAATGTGCAAATTGAAGTTATGGAAAGGGCAAATATGCTTAGATGAAGTGTTTTGCATGTGGGAAATGTTTATTTTGAGTTTGAGATGAGATTTGGCTGGGAATCGAATTGATTCCAAGCGATCATAGAAGTGCAGAGCAGGACGCACGCCCATGCATGCGTAGTGCATGCCCGTGCGTAATGCCTTTTCTACATGGTCACGACCGTGTTCACGTAGCCGTGCATGACCTAATTTGCAGGGTCACGAGCGTGCATTGTTCATGCACGCCCGTGCACCAAGAGGAAATGATAATTATGCACGAAAATCACAGAACCGTGCACGACCACATGTACGACTTGCTCACGGTCCCGTGCAAGCTCATGCATGCTCGTGCACTCGACACGCACGCCCGTGTGTCAGGCAGAAATGAGAAATTAAGCTTAAAACAAGAAATGTGCACAGTAAAAGCTATCCAAGTGATAGAAAATAGTAAAATGAGCTTAAATAAGAATACATGATACATCATACATACAACATAGCATGACATGCCATACAGTATTTTCAGAAATGGATCCAAAGATCCGAATTCATATTTTCAGATGAAAAACATAGATTTCAGGGGTGAATACGAGGGGGCACTTGTGAGTTTCAGCACACCCGTTGCACCAGAAGCTATATGCTTATTACTAGCCCTATGTATTGACACGTGCCGGGTTGCTCAGTTAGTAGATTATAGGTTTCCTGATCCCAGGATCAGATGCAGTATAGCGCGAGGCACTCAGTTCAGATCAGTTTTCAGGCCAAGGCCTAAGCATGCGATTCAGAGGCAATACGTGACCCATACAGTTTATGGCGCGTGTTTGCATAGGAAACTCACATGGCCAGAGTGCCGAATCCCTGTATTCATCAGTCTGCGCAACATAGTTTTCAATATAGCATGGTACCTCAGGGTACACAGTTTTCAGCATAGCTTTCAGATAAAGCTTTTATATGAGATTTTCAGATATGGGATCCTAGGATCCAACAGTATAGTTTTTCATGAACAGTTTTCAGAAAACTATTTTCAGTATATAGGCCCAGGCCTAGTTATGATTTCAGCATATTTTATAACATGTCACCTGTACATGACATACACAGTTGTATATCATCCAGAGAATGATAAGACAGTAAGAAACAGTAAAAGAACAGAAAAGACACGAACAACAGAACATCAGAAACAGTAAAAGAGATAATGAATGTCAGAAAGAGAAATTAGTGAGTCAAGTTTGACCTTTCGGATTTCTCTTCATTCTAGGTTGTTTACGTATACGCATATATGTATTTTATGACCCAACATGAGGTAATATCCGATCAGTAAAGTTGTGATCGCCGTAATAAAAGTTGTATGCGATGATGTGGCAATCCTTCGAGAAGGATTGGTTTAGGGTCAGAGATAGGAAACGCTTACTGGGTGAATTTATCACTCACTCTCTACTTTCCTTTCTCCTGCAGGTGAGTTTTGGGGGTTGAGGGGAGGAGTTGGCTGCCGTCTGGGATCATTATGCTTCAGTTTTTGCAGCATGCTTCGGTTTGCATGCTTGTATAGTTTTATTTGCATGTTCATGTACATGTTTTATCACACACACTTTCCGCGAATATTTTATTATAATCAAGTTTTATTTGGGCATGTATATGTTTATGTATACATTTATACCATAGTTTTTTCTGTTGCAGTATTTTAGATCAGCTTAGGCATTTCGGTTGGGTATTATTGACCTTATTTTATTTATTTATTTATTATTATATTATATAAAACATTGAACAGTAATACCCATCTGGGGCGTCCTACATTTCGAAAGTATATTTATTTGCATATTCAAATATATTAATATCTTCTTCTTAAATACATAATAACAATTAATTTTTAATAATTTAATCATTAAAAAAAATACATACTGAATAAAATTTTTTATCGTCTTAAGAGCTTGCTTGACCTATCTTATAAAAATTAGTTGATAAACAATTAGTATTTATATGTTAAATTAAGTTTATAAATATTTAAAATTTTATACAGTTACATATTCGATTAAAGTACTTATAAGTGTTTGACAAACAATTGATGTGTTTGGTAAATATGATTTATAAGTATATTGTATTATTAAAATGACTAAAAAAAGTGTTAAATTATCTTATCAAGTAATAAATTATATTATTAAATATTATTTGATAAAATTTTAAAATTAAATACGGGTAATGTGATAATATATTTGCTCAAAGTAACTTATAAGTAGAGTGTTTATTGTAGTGACCCCTGCCTCAGGCCTACTGTGCGCAATTGTTTAAAAAATATATATAATTATATATAATATCATATTAAAATGCACATGTGACGGAGATCCCTATAAGGTAAAAGAATACTTAATTGCTACTCAAAATACTTTAAAAATTCTGTATATGAAAGCGTAAAATACCAATATTGTAATAAAATATAAAATAACAACTTTTCTAAAAATCCCAGGCTACTCATGTATAAAATCATGTTGTCCATACAGTGCATATTATAGTATAATACACACACATAAATACGTGAGATAAAAAGTTATCAAAGCATGCGAGCCAAATCATGCTACTAGCTACCGAGCCATGTCCCTAAAACCTCACAGCTGTATCAGCACATCTCAGTCCCCAACTCACTAACCTACGAAAGAGAAATGAAGGAAAAAGGGGTGAGTGACAAAATCACTCAATAAGCATTTCTTATCTCTCACACAAACAGGTTATCGAGCAAAAGCTTATCCTAAATCAGACCTCGAGTTCTCTGCTTACTGTTTTCTTATTCATTCTATTATACTTGCTTTATAGTAGCTTATTACATTAGTTCTTATCTCTTGCTTCATTACTTTCTTATCTCGTTTGTTTTCAAGAATGTTCTTTGTCTTTCTTTGTCTTATTTCTCGTACTTTCTTTATTTAGAGATTTCATTTGTTCTATGCCTTGTACTTTGCTTTTATCTCTTCTGTTTCTCATGAATGCTATACATGACATGATATGTATGCTCTGATGTCATGTAAATGCTCGTTTATCATAAAACTTGCCTTTCGGGCCTGATTTTCTGAAACTCATTCTTTTTTGAATACTCTTTTTGTTATAAAATATGTGATTCGAAGATCCTGTATATATACATATAGTATAACTGAAAACAATATCAGAAAGTACTGTATTTGAAAAATATCTCTGCTATGTTGGCTAGACTGATGAACACTTGGATTCAGCACCTTAACCGTGTGAGCTCAAACCTATGATAAAACTACTAGTGCATGATCATGTCCTCTCTAGTGGACTATGGTTTCCCTCTCTAGCGGGCGTGCAAACTCACAGGTGCCCCTTCGTATCCACCCCTAACTGATGTCTGAAACATCGTATATATATATATATACACTTTTAAAATATACTTTTAGATCTTTAGATCCCTTTTTGAAAATATCTCATGTGACATGCTGTACTCAATGCTCGATAATCATGCATGATATGATGTTTTCTCTTGTTATTCTTATGTTTCTCAAGCTTAGAATTCGCTTAGGGTGGCTTATATTTACTTTAATATTCTCTTTTCTATTTTTCTTAAGCCACATCGGTGTGTGTGTCTATGTGCACGGGTGTGTGTCTATGTGCACGGGCGTGTGTCAATGCTTCTCATGTTTTTGGGCGTGTAAGCTTATGGAAAATTTAGCAAACATTCATGAAACTTTGGCCAACCACATAGGCGTACTCCTTAATTTAATTTGACCATTGAGTCAAATCAATGAGCTCTTGGGCCTTAGCATACAGCATCTTTGTGCTTCTATACTCTGCATCAAATAACTGTCTGAACTCTGCCCATGTTAGCTGCTCTTCATTGATAGAGGCCTTGGGTAGACCCCACCAAACTTTGGCATCATCTCTCAGAAGGAACATCGCATATCTGACCTTCTCTCTCTCTGATAAAGTGAAGGGTCCCATCACACTCTCCGCAGACTCTACCCACTCCTCTGCCACTGCTGGATCTCTAGATCCACTGAATTTCAAAGGTTAGAACGACCCTAACAAATGGTAGATAGGATATAGTCTGTTTAAAGAACTAGTGCCAGCTGTCTCTGTACTCATACCCTGACTGTACTTTCTATACTCAGCTGGAAACTAAAATCTTTCTCTGACTGATTGTGGTTGTGACTGAAATTGTGGCTGAGACTGTGCTTGTCTTCTTCTCGGTATCTGATAGGTTTCATATATGGGGGGTATAACTCTGGTTGGTTCTTGAACATGGCTAACCCCAACTGCATGAAGACTTTCTCTAACCACTTCTTTCATCATTTCCCTAAACTGATCTGGTCTCAAAGACATATAGGAGGAACTTTGAGATCGTCGCCTATCACTAACACTCATAGGACGGGCGGGAGAACTACTATCTGCTTCATCTATATATCTAGGGACATACTCTTCTTTATCTATAGCATCATAGGCAAATATAAGGGTTAGGAACACAAAACACAACTCAAACAAAAGTAATACCTTACTCGTGCTGTGAGGAGGGTTTGGACGATGGCTACGAGGGAGAGAAAACAGGCTCCACACACTACAAACTCATAATTCTATACAAATGGCTCAAAGAATGGCTCTGATACCAAAACTGTAGGACTAGTCGCCACGTATACCGCTGTTGCTGAATAAATATCTTTATCTTTTATTAATAAACTGAAAATTCGGTATATGTGACGGGAATCCTACAAAAAGAAACTTGTTGCTATACAAACTGAATACACATGCAGAAGCTTAAACTGAACTATACAATGGGCCCAAAATGGCCTTTTCATATGTATATACTGTTCTATACAATATACGTACATCTAAGTACATACATTTTTCAATATAAGACCCAACTGGCTAAACTTGACACTAAAAACTATATGGAGTTCTCTCTCGTCAACCACGATCCACTCGCTCCTCGCCCGCAGCACACATACCTGAAAAGAAAGGAAGAAGGAAAGGAATGAGTAATAAAGATCACCCAATAAGTGATCCTTACTTCTCTCAACCCCAAGCAAGCAAACACATAAACACATACCTGACCTTGACCCTAACATTCATCTATTCACTTGCTCAATTTGAATATTGCTTAAGCTGATTATTGCTTTATCTGTTTTCTGGATTACATTATTAATTCATGTCATGAAATGTATATCATGCCATGTTGAATATAATTGAATATGCATACATCTGAATATGTATGTATCCGAAGATACCTACTATACTGATCAGACTAATGAACACAGAGAAAAGTATGTTTACCATGTGAGCTAGAAAGCTGAATATGTTGAGCTGGATGATCTGACCGTAGTTAGAAGGTTGAAATCCCACAAATGTTCCCTCGAGTTCACCCAAACTCTAACTTAGACATCAGGTTCTGAATGTTGAATGACTAAAGAAATCGGATCCCTTGATCCTTTTCCATGTTGATGCCTTGGCATGTCATATTATGAAATGTTTATGCAGCATTATTTATCTTATATTATGCTTATCTGTTGCTTATTAGCCTTTAAATTGGTTTCATATGCTTAATTATCCATTTCTGAACTTGTTTTCATGCTTTCTTGGAAAAATATGCTAGCACACTGACGTGTTGTAGGCACTCCAGCTGAGTATTACTGTTCACTACTGTTCTGTATTTAAATATAATATAAATAAGAGGAAAATACGGTCAATAATACCCAACCAGAATACCTAAGCTGATCTGAAATTCTACAACGAAAAACCTGTGGTATAAATGTATACATAAATATATACATGCCCAAAAACTGTATTATATTAAAAGTATATGAGCGGTAAAACGTATACATGTACATGCAAATATAACTGAATAAGCATGCAAACCGAAGCATGCTACAAAACTGAAGCATGATAGATCCCAGACGGTAGCCAACTCCTCCCCTCAGCCCCCAAAAACTCACCTGCAAGAGAAAGGAAAGTAGGGAGTGAGTGATAAATTCACCCAGTAAGCGCTTCCTATCTCTGACCCTAAACCAATCATTCTCGAAGGATTGCCACATCATCATCTTATATAACTTATATTCTAGTATTCACATCTTTACTGATCGGATACTACCTCATGTTGGGTCGTAAATACGTATATACGTATATGTAAACAACCTAGAATGAAGAGAAATTCGAACGATCAAACTTGACCATTAAATTCTCTTTCTGATGTTCTCTATCTCTTTTCTCGTTTACTGTTTCTGATATTCTGCTGTTCGTCTCTTTTACATGCTGTTTCATATTCTGTTCATTTATTGTTTCTTACTGTCTTATCATTCTCGGAATGATATGCAACTGTATATATCATGTAAAGATGACATGCTATAAAACATGTTAAAATCATAACTAAGCCTGGGCCTGTGTACTGAAAATAGCTTTCTGAAAACTGTTCATTGAAAACTATGCTGTTGGATCCTGGGATCCCATATCTGAAAATCATATGAAAGCTTTATCTGAAAGCTAGACTGAAAACTGTGCTACACAGACTGATGAATACAGGGATTCAACACCCTGGCCATGTGAGTTTCCTATACAAACACGCGCCATAAACTATATGGGTCACGTGATGCCTCTAGGCCTTGGCTTGAAAACTGATCTGAACTGAATGCCTCGCATTATAATTGTATCTGATCCTGGGATTAGGAAACCTATAATCTACTAATTGAGCACCCCGACAAATGTCAATACATAGGGCTAGTAATGAGCATATAGCTCCTGATGTAACGGGTGTGTTGAAACTCACAAGTGCCCTCTCATATTCACCCTTGAAATCTATGTTTTTCAACTGAAAACATGAATTCGGATCTTTGGATCCATTTTTGAAAACATTGTATGGCATTCCATGCTATGCTGTGTATATGATGCATCATGTAAGCTTATCTAAGCTTATTCTACTGTTTAATATTCATTGGATGGCTTTTACTGTGCACATGTCTTATTTTAAGCTTAATTTCTCATTTCTGCTTGACGCACGGGCGTGCATGAGCTTGCACGGGGCTGTGAGCAAGTCGTGCATGTGGTCGTGCGCGGTTCTGTGATTTTCATGCACTTTTCTCATTTTCTCTTGGTGTACGGGCGTGCATGGGCATGCACGGTCGTGACCTCATAAATTAGGTCATGCACGGTTACGTGAACACGATCGTGACCATACAGAAAATGCATTACGCACGGGCGTGCGCTATGCATGCACAGGTGTGCGTCCTGCTCTGCACTACTATGACCGCTTGGAATCAACTCGATTCCCAGCCAAATCACATACCAAATGCAAAATAAACATTTCCCACATGTAAAACACTTCATATAAGCATAATTTCCCTTTCCATAACTTCAAATCGCATGCTCAACATCCAACCCATCACGAAAGCATATAAATCATACATATTCTCACACATCACATATGTATAAGCATAAAATCATCATCATAATCATTCTCATGGCATCACACACCCAAGAAACATCATAAGCATGCTGGAATCGAACACATCTCAACCAAAACATGCATCAAACATAACAAAGCACAAGGGAAAGAGGTAAGAACCGCCTACCTCTGGACATGCTTCTTCTCACTAGAAAAATACAAGATCAAACTGGATTTGATGGTCCTGGATACTGGTCTTCCTTTCGAGGGTTGATATCCTCTGAAATTGAAATGGAAACTTTGGGTGAAAATGAATTGGAAACCGGATAAACTTAACTTAAACCAAGGCGACTGAAACTTATCGTACGCACGGGCGTGCCTCCTTCATGCATAGTCGTGCATCCTAAAAAAATTACAAAAATGCCATTTTCCTGCGCTCGCATGCAAATCCACTCAAACGGATCTATGCACAAGCCACCAAACTTTATATAAACCTCTATTTCACCACAAAACATTCTCTCAACTCTAGAATACTCAAAAATCTCAATCTAACCTCATATTAGAAAGACTAAAAGACCAAACTAACCCTAGGATGTTACACGTGTGGGCAAAACACACCGGCGTGCAAGGAACACACACAGGTGTAGGACCCGCCGCCACGAGTACCCCTGCTGCTGAATAATACTATGGGGAGCTTTTATTAATCATCTGAAACCTCGGGTACCCGCAATAGGAATCCTACGAAAATAAAACTGATCTTCCTGAAATCTATTATACATTCAGAATTACACATGCGGAAGCTGAAATACATACATCAACTGTAAAATATACATATATGTTCTGTACAATGGGCTCATTGGCCCTTTTCATACATACATATACTATTTCTGTACATCCGGATACATAAAATATGTACAATATGACCACACAGGTCCAAAACTGATATACATACATCTGAGATCGCGGTGTCGACCCTTTCCTGTTAGCCTCGATCCAACCGCTCCTCGGAACCAGCACGAACACTTGAAAGAATGGAAGAAGGAGGGGGATGAGTGATAAAGATCACCCCGTAAGCGCTCCTTACTTCCCTCAAAATCCAAGCAAGCACAACATCACAATAATCAAACATACCTGGGCCTCGACCTTAATCATACATCTATGTGCTTGCTGGAATCTGAAACAATCATCTGAATCTCATTCTCATTATATACTGATGTCATTATTATTCATGTCATGATGTGTATGTCATGCCATGCTATTGAAATATCTCATAGATGCATGTATCTGAATACCTCTATCTGAATGTACCCGAAGGTACCTGCTGTGCTGATCAGATTGGTGGACACAGAGATTCGACATCCTGGCCATGTGGGCTGAACAGTCTAGCTATTGGCTAGAAAGTTGAATCTGAATACTGCTGCCCGATCTGACTGGTGTCAGATGGTAAAAATCTGAATGCTGCTGAATATTCTGACTGGTGTCAGAAACTGAATCTGAAATACTGCTGAGCGTCCTGACTGGTGTCAGAAGGTTGAATCCCACAGATGCCCCCTCGTGTTCCACCTAATGCTCTCACCCGTACATTGGGCTCTGAATACTGAATACTGTTGGATTCGGATCCCGTGATCCTCTCTGAAGCTACATGTCATGCCATGATATGCATATGCAGCTTATCATTTGAATTCGTGCTTACCTGATGCTTATCTGAAGCATTTATATCATTAATTTGAATGCACAAGCTTTATTTCTCATTTTAAATTCTTTTTCTGAAAACCTGCAGGTGCACGGGCGTGCAAGGAAAGTGCACGAGTGTGAGCCTGGACGCACGTGGTCGTACGCCGGTCGTGCGCCTGACCGTGCAAGCTACTGGAATTCTGGAAAATTTCTCACTGAAAGCGCATGCACGGGCGTGCAAGTGCGGACACATGGGCGTGCATGTGCATTTTCTGGCCATGCATACAGCGTACACACGGGCATGTATCTGGAAAAACGAAGACTCACGGTCATGCCATGCGAGCGCACGACCGTGCGTCTTGTTCTTCAACAAGAGCACCGCCGGAAACTTGCATTAAACTCATACGAAATCACATTCAAACTTAAAATCACTTCATATATGCATTCCTAACACTTCATATAACGCAATTCAATCATCAACCATTACATGCATCATTCCACATGAAATCTACCATGAAAACTTCTTGATTCTCTCACTAAAACACACACACAACACATGCATGCTTCAAGGGTGGAAATTTATCATCAAAAATCAACATGCAAGGCCATATAAGCATTCCAAACATTCATCCACATGCATTTAACCCATCCATGGCATCAAAACTCACAAAGCAAGCTGGGAAACGCAAGGAAAAGGTAAGAGAACACTTACCTCGCGCCATGCTTCTGAAAACGATCTCAAGCAACTATTCTCTTTACTGTCTCACCGGATTGGGAGCTACTTGCTGCTGGTTCTCCTCTCTAAGGACGGGAGGAACTGAAATGGAAGAGAGAATTTTGGCTGAAATGAAATGGGTGAGAAAAGAAATGACAATTCTCTCGGCTTTTACTTATGTACTAGGCCACGCACGGTCGTACACCAATGATGCACGGGCGTGCACAAGGGAAAATGGACTTAATCCATTTCCCGGTCACTCGCTTGCTCGAATCCTTCCGAAAGGATTCCTACGAAAGCCACACGGCTCCGAAAACTTACTAACTCACCCCTGAACTTATCTAGACTCTCAACCTCTTCCTGAATTCGATTTTTAACCCCACAACTCTTCCCCTAAGGGCTTTCTAACCTGGGATGC
>JAJEJH010001296.1:0-32447 GCA_026122585.1 Anacardium occidentale | reverse complement strand
AACATAAGTAAATGTGGGGTTTTAGAGGGAATTGTTGATGTAGAAGAAGGAACAGAACCAGCTGTCAATTTTTTATTTCCGCAGTTAACCAAATTGGAGCTTGAAGATCTACCGGAGCTTACAGACTTCTATCCTGGAATGTATTATCCGGAATGGCCAAAATTGAAAGTATTGACGGTGCCAGGTTGTCATAAATTTATGGTGTTCACTTCAGAGCCAGAATCCCTCTATTTCGGCCAAAAGGTATAAGAATCCAATTTTATTCTTTTTTGTTAATTGTTTATATTATATTACATAAATTCAAAACAATTGACTCAATAGCAATAAAGCATTAAGCTTCTAAAAATTCAATCCCTGTTTTTTTACAGAAAAATATTCATTAAAGGTACAAAATAAAAGTCCTTACAAATGATTAGCTCAAAATATTAAATTATTTGTGAATAATAAGAAATTATGTTTAATTTTAATATTACCTATGTGCTTTGCTTGAAACAGTTTTACCTTACAAAATTGGGTCTCCTTAAAATTATAATGATTAACAATTTAAATATCAATAATAATGTGTTACTATACGATTTGTTTTACTTTATTTTTGATTCAAAATCACCATATTATAATTAATATCTAATTTGATATTCATTATAATTACATATTACATTTGTTATTTCAAAATTATGTTAACATGATTTGATAGTGGATTAGAGTCAAAAATCACTTTAATTTTGAAACAAATTATATAAAGGTAAATGTCAATCAAATATGTATTGAATTCTTTTATATATACAATTATACTTGGTATTTGTAGACGCTATCTAATATCATATTGTCTACAAATATTCATCATTTCATGCAATAATATTATAGCTTATAAATCATATATTCTAAATACACTATGTGAGTCATAGCATCTTTCTTTTTTTGAACTCTTTCAGGTATTTTATAAAAATCATAAATATATTTTTATTAAAAATAAATGTAATAGGAGAGTGGTCTTTCATATTATTTAAAAGCTTAATGAGCTGAATCATTTTTCATGAACATTGAATGTTATTAAAATTAAAAAAAAATAAAAATTAAGAAGTCTGTTTAATTAGTAGTTTTGAAAAATAGTTTTTGAACATAATTTCAATATTAATTTGTTTTTTTTTTAAAGATGAAGGTAATGCAGAGTAAACAATTAACTAAACTTTTATTTTAATAATTTAGTTACAAAGTTAATTGGATTTTATTTTTATGACTTTGTAGATCAATCATGATTTGAACATTTTTTGGTTAATCAATGGTGTGGGAAACATTACTAGGAGTAAATTTAAATTTTTTGAAATCTTCAATTATAAGTCAACAAATATTCCAATTTTATTCTTTTTTTTAATTGTTTTTATTATATAATACAAATTCAAAATAATTGACTCAGAAGCAATAAAGCACTAATCTTCTAAAAATTCAATCTCTGTTTTTTATAGAAAATTATTTCATTGCTTTTTGAATAAGAATTTAACTTTCTTCATATGTATTACTTTTATTCAAAAATTAAATCTTGGAATTCCTAACATTTCTGTTTTTCCACGAAGCAAAAATTAAGAAAAATTAATGGTTCTTTGATTTTTAAAAAAATTACTTTAGGATCATTCTGCAATTTTAACCTTCTTATTTGTTTGGATTTTGCTGTTATTGGTCAATTTTTATAATGATTTTCAGCACTTGTATGACCACATTTCATGGTTCAGATTGTAAATACTAATTGATTCTAATTTATTCAAACTTTTTCATGGAATTTTTAATCAATTGTATTACCAATTTTCATAAATTTAATCATGTTAAGAAATGCCTTTTAGTATTAATTTATTTGATAATTTGTCTAACACAACAATTAGAGTTTTGTTTTAAGAATTATAAAAAACTAACTAGATTTCTTTTTTTATAGATCTGTAGATTAACTTTGATTTGGAGGTATTTGAATAATCTAATAGTGAGTGAAATATTCATTGGTGGAGTCAATCTGAAACTCTTATAATCAGTAAGGATAACTTTTGCAAATATTCCACTTAGACTCCTTCAAAGATTTGAAAATGTGGGAGAGCTTATACTATTTTGGAGTCAATACAAAGACATTAAAAGACTATGCAATCTTTCAAATCTTGAAGTTCTACGTGTATCTAACAATGTCAGATTGTTGAGTCTAGTTCCATTCTTATAATCTTTCCAAAATCTTAAAGTTCTTCTTTAAATTTTCTCATATGGGTTCATAAAAATTGGAACAACAATTAACTTTGGCTGTGGCTGCAGGTTACCTTTCCTGATTTAGAGTCGTTGATGTTGGGGGACATTATTTCTAAAAAGATTTGGGACAGCCAACTTCCAACTTCCTCCTTTCAAAATTTGAAAAAATTGAGGTTGTGGAGATGTAAAAAGATAAAATATGTGTTTCCTTCGTCAATAGCCGAACGTTTCCAGCAACTCCATTCCATTCAGATAAGGGATTGTGAGGTTCTAGAGGGAATTGTTGATGTAGAAGGAAAAGAACCAGATTTCAATCCTGGAATGTATTATTCGGAATGGCCAAAATTGAAAGTATTAATGGTGGAAGGTTGTCATAAATTTAAGGTGTTCACTTCAGAGCCAAAATCCCTATGCTTAGACCAAAAGGTACAAGAATTCAATTTTATTCCTTTTTTAAACTTATTTATATTAATTAAATAAATTCAAAACAATTGACTCTGTAAGAATAAAGTACTAAGCTTCTAAAAAATTCAATCCTTGATTCTTACAGAAAAATATTAAAGGTAAAAAATAAAAATCCTTACAAATGATTAACTCAAAATATTAAATTATTTGTGAATAATAGGAAATTATATTTAATTTTGATAAATCTTTGTGCTTTGTTTGAAATAGTTTTCTCTCAAAATTTGGTCTCTCCAAGGTTATGATGATTAACAATTTAAATATCAATAATGATTTGTCATCATACGATTTGTTTTTCTTTATCATTAATTCAAAATTACTACATCATAATTGATTTCATTATAATTGCATAATACATTATTTATTTAAAAATTATGTCAACATGATTTTGAAACAAATCATATAAAGGTAACTGCCAACCAAATCTGTATTGATTTCTTTTATGTATACAATTATACTTGGTATCTATAGATGCTATCTAATATCACATTATATAAAAATATTCATCATTTCATGCGATAATGTTATAACTTATAAATCATACATTTTAAATACATTATGTGAGTCATAGCATTATTTTTTTTTTTTAACTCTTTCAGGTATTATTAGGTTACAAAATCATAAATATAATTTTAATTTTCTATATGTAATAGGAGAGTGGTCTTTCGTATAATTTGAAAGCTTAATGAGCTAAATCATATTTCATGAATATTGAATGTTATTAAAATTTTTCAAAAAAAATAAAAGTTAAGAATATGTTTAATTAGTAGTTTTGAAAAATAGTTTTTGAACATAATTTTAATATTAATTTGAATTTTTTTTTAAAGATTAAGGTAACACAAAGTAAGCAATTAACTAAACTTTTATTTTAATAATATAATTACAAAGCAAATATGAAATTCTTGAAATCTCCAAGTCAGCAAATGTTTCAATTTTATTCTTTTTTTTTAATTGTTTATATTATATTACATAAATTCAAAACAATTGACTTAGTAGCAATAAAGCACTAAGCTTCTAAAAATTCATTCCCTGTTTTTTATGAAAAAAATATTCATTAAAGGTAAAAAATAAAAGTCTTGACAATTATTTAGCTCAAAATATTAAATTTTTTTGTGAATGTTAAATATTAAATATTCATTTTGAAACAACGATCTTATGTGTACTTATATTGACAATTTAAGTACCAATAATGATGTGTCATTATATGATTACGTTTTATTTTATCTTTAATTCAAAATTAGTCAATTATGTGTGACACATTATAATTTATACATAATTAAATATTTATTATAATTGCACATAACATTACTTATTTTAAAATATGTCAATCTTATATTCATCATATTAATGTTATACTTTATAAATCATACATTTTGAATACATTATATGATTTATAGCATCTCTCTCTCCATCTCTTTTTATTTTTTTAACTCGATAAGTGACTATTAAATTTTCAAAACCATAAATATAATTATATTTTTATTAGAAATA
This sequence comes from Anacardium occidentale, assembly GCA_026122585.1. NCBI lineage: Eukaryota > Viridiplantae > Streptophyta > Magnoliopsida > Sapindales > Anacardiaceae > Anacardium > Anacardium occidentale. The sequence goes on along the minus strand of JAJEJH010001296.1, from coordinate 28,274 downwards.
TATGTAATATGAGAGTAGTCATCCATATAATTGGAAACCTTAATAAGCTGAATCATTTTTCATGAATATTGAATGTGTATACTAAATTAAAATATTAAGGTTTTCTTAAAAAAATAATAAATTAAGATGTATGTTTACTTAATAGTTTTGAAAAATAGTTTTTGTACATAATTTTAATATTAATTTTATTTTTTTAAAGATTATAGTAACATAGAGTAAGTCATTAATTAAACTTTTATTTTCATAGTATAATTACAAAGTTAATTGGATTTTGTTTTTATGGCTTTGTAGATCAACCATGATTTGGACTTTTTTGAATTAAAGGATATTGGGGGACAATTTGGCGGAGTGATTAGCTGGCAGAGTAAATTTCTTAGAATCTACAATTATTCGTCAGCAGATATTCCACTTGGGATGGTCCTTCAAAGATTTGCAAATCTTACACGTCTTGATGTTCGTGGTTGCGATGGGATCGTTAACTTAGCAACATCTTCAACAGCTGGAAGCTTGGCACAGTTGAGAGAATTGGAGATATCATCTTGTAGAATGCTGATTGAAATATTAGAAAATGAGGGAGATGCAACAACTGAGATTGTTTTTGAAAAATTGAACAAGTTGTCACTTTCTGAGTTAGAAAGTCTTGTATGCTTCTGCTCAGGGAGTTACACTTTCAATTTTCCATCTTTGGAAGAGTTAAATATAAAAAAATGTCCCGATATGAAGACTTTCTGTGGAGGAGACTTTAGCACTCCAAAGTTAAAGAAAATCAATTACGAGGAAATGACAGTAGAGATCGAGGGAAATAATCTTAATGAAACCTTACAAAGATTATGTGAAAAGAAAAACTAGGTATGTATTCAATTAATTTAGATTATATTTTTACTTACATCTACGAATTTATTTAATTTAGAATAACGATAAATAATTATTTTTTATGGAGTTTTTTTTTGTCCTGCTTTAGTGAATTAATACTTGTCACCCTCGTACTCTTAATTTATTATTTTGTCTTTAATTAAAATCCTCTAAATATGTAGATATAAACTATACTTTCAAAGTATTGAGGTGGTTGTTGAAGGAACCATTAAAATTCTCATCTTCTTGTTTAATTGATATGTTATAACTAATTTTGAGACTGAAAGTAAGTTTAATTTTCTACTTCCTTTTTTTGGTTTTTCAATTAAATTTGTGTATTATTTACAAATTGTTCAAAATTATAAGAAAGCTTCCCATGGTAGCAAACTGCAAAATTCTATGGTTAGTGTGTGTCGTTAGATGAGTTGACATTTCTTTAGAATTCAACTGATTAATAATTTATAAGGTAAAATATGGACAAAAAAACTATAAATTTATCCAATCTTATAAATTTATCGCAGAGTTAGGTTTTCGTGGGCTCAGTTCATAGTTAGTTTCAAATGAGCAACAAAGACCATGTGCGTTCTCTCCTTCCTGTTCTTCTCTGCAACCTTTCAAATTAATTGTCATTCAAGTTATTTTTAATTGAGTGTGTATGTTAATGTTTGTTAATAATCTTAATTTTGCAGAAGATTCTGCGAAGTTGTTACCGAATCTGTTCAGCACAATCAACAAAATTGGTGCCAAATGACTTCAATACACTAGGAGCAGATCAGACTTTGAAATTGATGTCATTTTTGTCATATTCTAGTTGCCAGGTGGATCTAATGTTATTAACGTGGTTCTTTGCTAGATTATTGCAGAATTGTGAGAAAGGTAGTATTCAATTTAGGGAAGGTCCATCAAGGATCATAAAGTGCACATACATTGAATTGAATGGCTCCTGAATATATTTATCTGATTAATATATTTACCTGAATTGAGCCAGTATAATTTGATAGTGCATTGATACGAAAATAAGTTGTTTATATTTTTGGTAATCTGCTTATGAAATTGATCATTATACACATAGTTAGAAAACGTAGTTGGTGGTTTTATTGAAATTGATAACCATAAAATTTTAAGCATTTGTACATTATGAAACTCTAGAGCTGGTGGTTTTATTGAAATTGATAACCGTTGGATTTTAAGCATTAGGCTTGGCTAAGTAGAAGTAATGCTCAACTAGCATGTTAACGTTACATGATTGAAACTCTAGAGCTGGTGAGACTATTCATTTGATGATTGGATCATTTGGATGGGCTTTGTTTTGAAACTATATATGATGAATACCCTAACTTATAAAAGTCTTGTTTTGTTGGGTTTTTAGTCTCTTATGAGCCAAGCAGACGAGAGGCGCTCTAGCATGGACTCAATGTATGTCTAAAGGCTGTCTTGCTCTTGTTGTTTTGTTTCTTCTTAAAGCCTTCTGTCTTTTGGGTTGTTTTGTTTCATTTTGTGTAGAAAGTTAAAATGGTAATGCACATCATATAGTGACGGATTGTATGTATTAATGTATAATGAACAAATGTTTTAAGTTTGTTCTTGGTTTGGGTTCTACATGTTTGGGGCTTTAATTTGTGTTGGTAGTGAAACCTTTTAGGATATGTAATATATAGCATAACCTTGATCCTACATGGATTCTGTAGAACAATCAGTTTTTAGTGTTTACCATATGTGGTCATAGGTGTTTGAAGTTCAAACTTTGGCAACTAATATATTGTTTTGTTGTTTTGGATTTGTACTTGATCTTGAAAAATGCAGTGAACTGAACTTGGGAGAGAAAACAGAACTGGTTTATGGCATTTCCCAATACAGTCCACAACATCAGAAGTGTGCCTTTCTAATAGGTTGCTTAATTTTATAGTAATAGATTATGCTGCACTCTTATGCGGTTGTATTCTACTGCTCAGACCAAAGGTTCCTTGACTGATCTAGCCTAGTCTTTTTAGACCCAATTTACATTCCTATTATTACAAGCTTTTGCTTTTAGCTTGATGCAAGCTGAAAATAAGTGAATGATGTTCACATTAAATTTTTTTTCTCCATTGTGTGTTATCTTAGTTAGATGTCCTACGTATATACTAACTTTCGATTATGTTTTCTTCAATGGATGATGTGAAGTTTTTTAAAAGTGGCTACAAGGTGGACGAACTTGCTCCTCTGAAAAAATCATCAACTTATACAAGCCAAGATGATCTAAATATAGTGGAAATGACTACTAAAAGAACACTTGATTTTTTCTGCCCTATGTCTTGCTATTGGAGACTGAGGGGGTAAGCTTCCTTGAGTTTAATTTCAATGAAGATATAGTTGTAACTACTCTATAAATAAAGTAATTGACAACTATGTAAGTATATATTTGTTTTTCTCTGTTTGGATATAATGAAGGAGGCCAGTAAGAGAGAGGAGGCAGGAATTTTTCTGGATCCAGACATAGATTTTTGTGAGAAAATATCTTTAACATGTTTTCTGAAGGAAAGTTTTTTAAAAACGTTTACACGCTAGACAAATTTGCTCACCAGAAAAAAAATCGTCAGCTTATACAAGACAAGACGATCTACATATAACTATAACCATACTTTCTTTGGTTGATTTTATCTGCTCAAATGTTTTAAGTTTATATATCTCTGTTGTGTTTTTGGCTTCCCAGGTCATTGGAATTGATATATGTGCTGAAACAGTTTTGAGAGATGACATGAAAAGAGGGATCCTGACAGCCAATAAAGTAGACAGAGTATAGGTATTTTTTAGCTCGAAGGTTTAAAGTTTTACCAGATCATGCTATTATACATGGGCCTAGAAATTTTGAAACATGTAAAGTAATTTCTTGTTGCAGATTGTTATTGTTGCAATATCACAATAAAACAGACTCATAAGGATATTGATGTTCTGCAGGCAACTTCCTACACAAATGCCCTGATCTTTGGACTCGCGAAGCAATTACCTACCTACTATTTCAATTAAGGAGGTGTACCTTCAGTTTTAGTCTGCTTGTTTGGAGATGACAAGTGCTTCAAGGCTAAGCTCGGGATCCAGAACTGTAGTCTTCTTGTGAATTAACATGTAAATATATTTTGACAAGTGCCCAAATATAAGTTTTTTTTTAAATAGGTGAAGTTGAATGATTAAATTACTATCAATTTGTTTCTTATACGGATCACATCTTCTGAGCTTTCAACATCCATCTAATTCTTGGATCTTCTCATGTGTGTTTTGAAAGATGGGGGAAGTTAAAAAGCTAGTTGAGGAGGGAAAGGTAAAGTACATAGGTCTATTTGAAACATGTGCTTCGCCAACTAGAAGAGTTCATGTTGTTCATTTGATAATATTTTTTTTGTTTACTTTCCTGTTCTCCTTCGTTGAATTAATACCCATCAGTCCTCAATTCTCTTAATTTATTATTTTTCTTTTAATTAAAATTCCCAAAGTGCATATAGAGAAGCTATATTTTTATAGTTTAGGTATCTTGAAAGTTAAAATAAATTGAGTAAATGTGTTTTTCAAATATCAAGGTAGTTGTTAAAGGAATTCTTCATCTTCTTGTCTAATTGATACATCATAACTATTTTAGAGATTGAAAGTAACGTTAATTCTCTACCTTTTTTGTTTTACAATTAATTAAATTTATGTATTTTCTTTATGATTACAGATTATTCAAAGTTATGGAAAAGATTCTCACCAATGGAATACTAGCAACCTGCAAAATTATATGGCAAGTGTGTGGTGTTAGATGCGTTGACATTTCTTTAAGCATATTTCAAAAGAATATATAAGTTGCCTGGTGAAATTCAATTGATTAACAAAATGGTTAACTATGATATTAATTAAAATTTAAGTGGACAAAATTGAAATGATATAATCATACGGAGGACTTTAGTGACATTATCCAATCTTATAAATTTTTTGCAGAGTTAGGCGTATGTGGTGGCCAATGCCTATAACTCTGTCCTCAGAGATGAATACTATAATGATTCTTAAGGTGCAGCCATTTTAGACTGTTGTTTCCCCATCTCCTGGTGCAATTGCTGGTTGGCTGTCAAACATTAGTCCTTCCTTACCTCACCCTGCTGTGGCAGCAGGGCCCCGGTCTTGTTCAGTCTTCTAGTGCTGGTAAGGATGCTTGTCATATTGTAGTTTGCTTTGCCTTTTCCCATGTTTAGGCTTAATATGTTAGGTTGGATTACTAAAATTTATTTATTTATTTTTATTGGGATGTATACAGCTGCAATTTTGAAACATCCAAGGACGCCAACAGATATGACTGGGATGGATTATCAATCAGCTGATTCAGAGCATTTGATGAACAGTGTCTGCACTGGCCAATCTGATGAGGTGTGGATGAGTTTCAAGCTTGATGGCTCCAATGAATTTCTAATTGGCCTTTATATCAGCTGCTTGTTACAATTCTATTGGTCGTTTCCCATTTCTAATGATTGTTTGGTCTTTCTAGGTGTCTTTTTCTGGTATAGTAGCACATACTCCTAATGTATATTCTCAACATGACCTCACTAAAGTTGTTGTGCAATCAATGATCTAATTTCATGAGCATGGACTTCCATCCACAACAACAAACTATTCTTGTAAGTAAAAAATTAGAAAACATTCACTGTTTAATGTCTGGTCACACAAAATTTTGTGAAAGTTTTTTCTCAGATTATCTGTTATTGATTAAATTTATGTTTTTCGGTCTGTAATGGAAACAAATGTTAGTGACATTAGCATTTGGGAGGCGGGATCCCAGGAAAGGTTGGCGCATAAATATTTCAAGGTTCGAGATATGTCAACTACTTCAATGCCATTGTAGGTATTCACCAGCTTAACTTCCTATGAGTACAATGCATAAAATCTTCATCCTTTATCAGTTTAATCTTGACAATGAATATCAGTTTGATACTCATATATGTTCATCCTAATACTTATGAAAGTTAGATTTTTGGTGGCTTGATTGGCAAAGTCTTTCCTATTAACTATGACTTACAATTTTGGAAGATAAGCATGGACTGATTCTTGTCTCTTCATTAATTAACTTGTACTACCAGATGACTTTGTTGAATGATTCTGTGATATCAGTGAATCGGTGTGTTTGGGGGCCAGATGGACTTATGCTTGGTATGTGTATGCTTTCTTTGCTTGTGAATATGAACCATATCCCTTGTTCAGTGTACTTATATTTTCCCCTAATCAAATTGTGCTTTGTCTAGGTGTTGCATTTTCAAAACATATTGTTCAGATGTATAATTACAATCCAACAGGAGAACTACGACAACACTTAGAGGTAAATTCTGTCTCTTTACTATCAACTCTTCCTTGATAAATGGCTAGGTACATAGTTATTGACCAGCCGTCTCTTGTTTTAGATTGATGCCCATGTTGGTGGAGATAATGACATTGCATTTGTGATCCCAAAAAGCAGCTGTGTATAGTTTACATGTGGAGATGATAAGACTATTAAGGTATCATCTTAAAAGGGCTTGATCTGCTTCTAAGCAAAACATAATTGACATATCCTTCTTTTAGTGTTCTTTCTATTAATGAGTCTGAATTGGTGGGATGCTTAGAGTAGTTCTGTGACAGGTCCGGGATGCTGCAGCTGGATGCAGGTAGTGTACGTTTGAAGGCCATGAAACTCCTGTGTATTCATTCTACCCTCACCCCAAAGAAAGTATTCCGGTTAATCTTTTTTCAACTCTTTGATGTTGTAGCGGTGATCTGATTCATTATTTGTTTTGATATGGTAACTCTCTGACAGAAATAAGATGATTACCATCACTTTGAATCTCATGTTATCCATCTTCCTATCTTGAAATATGCAGTTTATACTCTCTACTGCCATTGATGGAAAGATCAAAGCTTGGCTATATAATTGCCTGGGATCTAGAGTGGACAATGATGCTCCTGGACACTGGTGCACCATGCTGGCGTCTAGTGCAGATGGAACCAGGTAAAGCTTGGTTAATTTTAGGATGGTCAGGCTAATATAATTTGGTGATTTGCCATATTGTTTATGCAGATGATACTTTATATAATGACTCGTTGAAGTTTCTAATAATATCTCATTTAACTGCCAAGGATCGTTTGCTGTTAGACTGCTTAGGCACTTCTTTGTTTTTGATGTGCGATTATTTTTTTAAACGTTTTTACATAATCTAAATGGAATAACACTTCTATATTTCTTCTTGCAGGCTCTTCTCATATGGAACAAGTAAAGAAGGTGAATCTTGTTTAGTTGAGTGGAATGAGAGTGAAAGAGCTGTCAAAAGACGTATTCTGGTTTCGGAAAGCATTCTTTAGGAGTTGTCTGGTTTGATACAACATGGAATTGTTTCTTGGCTCCTGGTGATGAATTTCAAATTAAATTCTGGGATATGGACAACACAAATATGCTGACAGCTGTTGGTGCAGATGGTGGATTTCCGGCTCGTAGTTGTACTGTTTCCTTTACACCAATGGTATTTAGCAGTAGATAAGGTGAGTCCAAATTTGAAATATAAATCCGAGTTACAGATTCAATTTATACTTAAACCAAATTGAATCTAATCATTTTTTATTTGAATTGAACACAAATTATATTTGATTTTGACTTGATAAATTTGAATTGAACATTTTTTGTTAGATCTGATCTTGAGTCAAAGGGTAGTCAAACTCAGTTCAGTTCATCAAACAGAAACAATGCTCTACCCTCCAAATCCTTTACTTCACTTCAATCCACTCTTGCTCTTCTTCGTCAGGCTTAAACGTTTAGAAAATAGAATTCAAAGCCACTTTCTCACCCTTAGCTGGAGAGAAATTTCTCTTATTTCCAGATTTTTTATCGCTACTACTGCTATTTTTGGTCAAATACAATTCATTCGATATGCATTTATAAAGCTATTGTAAGTAAAACGAGCTAACAATGGAGGCAAAGTTTCACTAACCTCCAAAGACGTCGGATTAACACTTAAAATATGACCATTTGACTTCACTGTGTGAAATTTTTTCTTATGATAAACAATATCCTGAACATCAACATCACGGAAACCCAAGTCAACCCATATCTTATCACAGCTCCTCCAAACCACCAACTTCAAATTTAGAAAAACCGTAATTGCTAACTCATTATTATCTGTAAAGATGACAATTTTTTGCAACAAAATATACTTCGAGCCACTAAACTGCCTCGGATGCTCATCCGGAACCGAATCAATTCTATACCCCCTTACCGATTTCCTACACACGATATTCCAGCAAGTTCACTGACTTAGGCAACATTCGAGAGCGTATTCTTCAAAATGGGGGCCAGAGTAGGGGTTCTGGATCCAGGTTTTCCCCTGGCTTGATTTTTCAACTTTGACTCCACCGAGCGGCGGCCTCATTGGAAAGGGCTTGCATGCAAGTTTCAGAGAGGAGAGAGAGATGGTGATACAAAACAAGTTGCAGACGGCGTCTGTTTGGGTTTGCAGGTGTTGCGCGATGTTGAAAAGAATTGGGTTTGGGAGAGCACCAGTCGAGGGTTGCAGGGGCAGTGGCCATGGATGGATAGATGGTGATAATTTTTTTTCTTATTACAAATCAAAGAATACAAATAAAAAATTTGGAAACATTAAAGCATGAATTGAAACATAAAATACAAAACATCGGAGATTGATAATGAACAAATTCGGTAACCAATTGGAGTTTTGCTATGAGAATCAGCATTTGAAGGTTTATAATAAGAACCATCTTTATGATATTATACCAATTTTGATTTGTAAAAACCTCCAAAACAGGAATGACTAGACCTAAGTCTACCTGGCTTGGGTTTGTAGGATTGACCTCAGTCTAAAGTTTTAGACTGGTTGTCAATTGAGTTGAAAGATGTTTGACTTATACTAGTTTGTAAACTAATTATTTAGTTCAAACCAGTTTAAGTTTAACTCGTAATTTGAACCAAACAAAATCAAACAATTGTTAAAACTATATCAATTTAATTATTATGAAAATGACATAAGCTTAATTATAACGGTTAAAATAACGTTTTAAATGTCAAAACTCAAGTCTCGATTCTTTCATATTAGACATCATCAATTTAAATTTAACGTTGTTTTAAATTGTTTTCCAATGATGTTTTTAGAGTTGAAATAGGTCATTGACCTGGGATGGTCCATGTCTTTGATAGGATTACTCTTAAATATGTTTTTGTTTACGGCTACTTTTTGCAGCAATGTACTTTCATCCAGAACCCAATCAATTTGATAGGTTCCAGTCAAAGCTAAATTGGATTCTCTTAGGGTGAGAATGAACCCCAAAATTTGAATAATTTGGATAAAGATGATTCTCCCTTTTATTAGATTTCAAAGATTTAAATACATAAAGTTTTAACTGCTGCTCCTAAACTCAAGACCACAACTACTTAAAAAAAGGATTCAACAACTACTTTAAAATTACAATAAATAAGCCACTTTTTATTGTATGACCTATTCTTATGCATTTGTTGAACGTTGGCTTGACTAATTCTTGACAGCACATCATTCTTCTGTCTTCTTTACATGTATTTTGAGTTTTTAATTGGCATACCCTGCGAACGTCGTGGCTTAACACAATTCCACACCCCCTTACCGATTTCCTGCACACAATATTCCAGCAAGTTCACTGACTGAGGCAAATATTACAAGAATGCGTTATTCAAAATGGTGGCGAGAGTAGGGGTATTGGATCCGATTTTTCCCCTAGCTTGATTTTTTCAACTTTGACTATCGGTCTCTTGGGAAACAGGTTGGAAGCTGTAGACAGTGCACTTGGCAATGACGAGGTGCAAAGAAGGGTCGGAGATTCTGGGGTCATAGTAATAACGAACGGGAGCAAGTTTCAGAGAGGGGAGAGGGACGACGACGCAGAACGAGTTGCAGGCGACGCAGAAACGGCTGAGTTCTGTCTGGGTTTGGAGTTGTGTTGAAGAGAATGGGGTCTGGGAGACTGGACCAGTGCAGTGGCCATGAATTGATAGATGGTGATTTGGGGAAGAAATTGAAGCCTAACATACTCAATAGAGTCCAAACAGCTGACGGAGAAAGAAGAACAAGAAAGGGAAAGTTTTCTTAACGAATCATACGGAGGAAGATAACGGGATCTACGCCAGAAATGTCCAAGTCCCAGTGTGAGTGCGAGAGAATGCATCAGAAAATATCAGAGATGTTATGTTAATCCTCGAGGTTTTTTGAAAGTACAAAGACACCCCCTATTGTCATAATGATAATATTATAGCTGCAATCGAGCCGAGCCAAACTGAATGTCACTGGGCTCACACTCGGGTTAGTTGGATTTACATAATACTTGAGTTATAATTATATCTGAGGATCGAATGTGCAAGGTGAGTGTTTGGCCCTTTATTTAGAATAAAAAGTTAGTTGTAAATGCATTTTATATCTGGATTTCAGTTTAAGGATTATATTTAGAACACTATAGTTGAGCTTTGAGTTTTATTAATTTCAAAATGAAAAATGTGTTTTGATTGTTAGAATTCAAAATGACTGAAAGCTTTCATTCAAGAGATGCATTTTAAACAAACTATAGAGAGATTTCATGTGACAGCAAGCAGGGAAATCTGTTTTTTTGTAGTCGGGTGATATCAGGAAACCATGAGAATCAAGGTGTGCCATTGGTGTATTTTATATCGTATCAGAAAATGACATTGAGAAAGAGTGATCCCAGTTATAAAATCTTTCTTACGGAGCAGCAAAACCATGGAATATTTTGGTGTAAAACATTTATTCTATTTCATGGCGTACCAGTATTTAAGTGGTATGAAGGAAGAGTTGTTAACTAATATTATCCATTTAAATTTATATATTGCCTTATGTCTGGAGACTAGCTAGAGGAAGATTGTTGAGAAGTATTTTATTTCCGTCAATAATTGATGTGGTTAAATTGGACCCTGCCCAACATGGTTTTTTTATGCTGGCAGTAGAGATGGCAGTATCTATGTTGCTGCACTTAATGCAGGAAGTTCTGTGGGGTGTATATCATTAATTCATTGTTTGACTGCAGGGGTTTAATTTTTCTTACAGTCACATTAATTGTTTTATATCGCCGATGTTTCTGCTGCCTTCTCCTATATGGATGTCCATATGTTGTAATTAGATTGTGTCTGCAAAACATGCAGAAAGGTCTTTTTTTTTTCCAACACAAATAGTCTGCTGGTACAATGAATAAGAATTTTATCAAAGCTTGATTTAATTAGTTACATTGGATGCATAGTGAGTACTGTCTTTGCCTTTGTGAGTTTTGTTCTAACTACTTTTCTGACTAGTTCAAGGTGTAGCTTTCTGAACTAGTGATCCATGATTGCCTAATTTCCTTGGAGTGGTCATTTAGGTTGATGATGGACTTCTTTTAAATCCTTTAACTACAACATCTTGATTTTATTTTTCCCATCCCACAAGGGAGGTTAAGAACCTCTTTACTTCAAATGTGGATTGGTTATTGGATTTAAGAATTAAATGAGATTGGGAGTTAAGTTAAAGTAAAGTTATAACTAATGTTATCAGTTAAAAATTTTTTTATTAGGGCGACAACGATATGTAATTCCCCTAATAGTGAGAGTTTAAGGGGATGACGATACGCAATGCCCATAATAGTGAGGGTCTAGGGGGACGACAATAAGTAATGCCCCTAATAGATATCAGTTGAAAATCCTTTTTATCAGAGAGATAACGATACGTAACGCTCCGATAGTAAGAGTCTAGGGGATGACGATAGATAACACTTTTAGTAGATATCAATTGAAAATTCTTCTTATTTGAGAGACAACGATATGTAATGTCCCTATTAGCGAGGGTCTAAGGGGAGGACGATATGTAACGCTCCTAGTGGATATTAGTGTTACCTACACAACAGAGGGACGACGATACGTAATACACTTGTATGTGAGATTTCAGGAGGACAACGATATGTAATGCTTCTAGTAAATATTTGGTGCATTCATTTTAGGTCAAGAGGACGATGGTATGTAATGCATCTGCCAATGCAATTCTAGGGGTGCGACGATACGTAATGCCTTTAAAATCAAACTGATTGTGGAAAGAATAATTTTATTTGGGTATAACTTTAGGGACGACAATACGTAACGCCCGAGGAAGAAATCCCTAAGCTTAATAGAAATGAAATATTCTTGAATTGTTAATTATTATAGGGGCACAGTTTATACTCTTTTGCCTTTATGTTAGTGTTGGCAGGGCAGCTGGCCTCCATTCCAGTTTCTCTGTTGGTATTTGTTTTTAATGGTAGTGTTAGAGTACTGATATCATGGCAATGTTGCAGTTTGTAGCTTAATTCTATACTGATTTTTCACATCTGCATAACTATGCATTTAGTAGCTGGTTTTCTTGTAGCCACAGGTTTCTTGTTTTTGAATTTATTTCTGCAGGTTTATCATCTCTTTCATGCTAATAAAATTTCTAAGGAGAGTGTGGTCATCTTTTTCATATGCTGCTTGAACTGTTGGGTGGTGGCAACTTTCGTGCGCTTTTATATAAATAATGGCAGCTCCATATTTACCTATTTGCTCTTGTATATATATCTCCTGCATCTATCGTCTTTGCATTCATTGATAATGGTTCACTATTTGCCTGGAGTCATCTTCCTTGCATGGAAATTTGTTTGGTTAGTAAATGATTAACTAGTTATTTAATATTAGAAATGTTGAAAATTACTTTATCTTGACTTAAACTATAACCCGAACATTGGACTACTTATAGTGGATGGAGGATGAGTTAATTTGTAAGGTTGATTTGTAGGCTCTTGATGGGCCTCGTGTTATTTAGTTTAATTTACTGTTAGTTTTATCAAATTGTAAATGAGGAAATGTTCATATTACAGAGGAAAATCTTCCAAAATTTTGGTAAGTTAAGGCTTGAATGTTATATTTCTAATGTTTTAGACTTGTTACAGATGGCCTGAAGCCAACTCATATCCTAGCACCAGTCTTGGCCCTGGGTTTGGGTCATGACAATCGTAGAGTTACTGACATTGCATTTGCTCATCCCAATAAGCAGTTGTGTATGGTTATATGTGGAGATGATAAGACTATTAAGCTATCCTTTTAAAAGCGCTTAATCTGCTTCTCTAGGAAAAACATAATTGATATATCCTTGTTATAATGTTTTTTCTATTAATGAGTTTGACTTGTGTCGAATCACAGGGCTGGCATTTTCCCAAACTTTAAATGCACTGGTGTTGTCAGGGGCTGATGCACAGGTGAGAGCCTAACTAATATATAATTCAAAATTTTAGTGTTTATGGTTGTTAGTTATTCTGTCGTTTATTTGGGATGCCACAAGTTTTTGTTCAGAGTACGAAAGCTAGCAAATTCAAATCATTTAGTGCTTGCTCTATGGACTGTTTCCTTATCTGGCGTGAAAAATGCTTTCTTTGCAACCCTGTTAGATAAAATGAGAGCTGTGATTTGAGATCGATCTTAACCCATTGAGCGTAATCAATGGCCGCATATTGCAAGCTTTTTCTTTGGAAAAATTTTCAAATATAGTGGAATTACCATGTAAATGGAGTGTTCTTCTATGTTTCCTTCTCAGCGATATGTGTTGAAAAGTGCCCAAATATAAGCTGTTGTCTGAATTGGTGAAGTTGAATGATCAAATTGGTTTGAGGGAATCTCTAACGCAAAGATATGTCAATGAAAATGTACTACCTGAATTATTCTTTCACATAAATCTGGTTATCGTTGTTAGTTTCATAATTTAAATGACAATACTGGGCACTTTTTCTAGATCATGAGGTTATTTAACATGATATTGTGCCAAGTGAGCCAGGTGTCTTGAGTTGCTATCTCTTGGCTGCAGTGTTTTAAATCAAAATAAGTTGTAAGGGAGGAAAAAATATAAGTTATATCAGTTTTACAAGTGAAACCAAGGAAGGAAAATATTCTATTTCCAGGAAAGCTAACCATTTACTACACTGAAGAAAATAGTCAATCATACAAACAAAGAAAGACTAATTTATTTCAGGTTTCAAAAGAGGCTTCCCCCAGTTATTTCTAAATGATATTGAATTTCAGTTAAGGCACCAAAAATTAAGTTGAAGCTTTCTCTTTACTGTTATCTCTGGGATTTTTACTTCCGTAACATAATAACTTATTTATTTACATTCAATTAATTTGATGCAGCTATGTATGTGAAGCATTGATAAGTGGGAGAAGCTCAAATCAAGGTTCATACAAGCACCAGCTGGCCGTCAATCCCCCTAGGTCGTAGAAACTAAAGTCCAGTTTCATAATGATCAAGCACATCTATTGGTGGTTCATTGTGGCCAAATTTCCATTTATGACAGCAAGCTCGAATGTTCTTGTTCAGTAAGTTTTGCTTCTGTCTCATCTACTTTTAGTGTGTCATCAATCAACTATTTGACCATGATCTCAATTTGGTTGAAGTGTGTGGAAACATAGCATCACAATAATATGGGTTAATGAGACCCCAAATCACATATTCTTGTTTGCATAAAAGATTTGTAGCTTTTTATCATCATTTTACTTACTGCACCTTGACCAGCTAGAGTAAAACTTACTAGAACACATTTTTATGGATAACATGCTAGAAGCCTTGTCCTTGTGCATGGTTGGAAGTTTTATTGCTGGTGCTGCAACATGTCTGGCAAATGTTAGTATGCACTTATGCTATGATTTTAAAATTTGTAGTGGTCTCCAAAAGATGCACTCCCTGCTCCCATTTCACGTACAATATATTCATGTGATGGTTTGCTGGTGTATGCCGGTTTTTGTGATGGTGCTGTTGGAGTTTTTGATGCAGACAATTTAAGGCTTCGGTGTAGAATAGCCCCTTCTGCCGATGTACCTTCTTTCACTGGGTAAGTGCATTATTCTATATAAAACCGGTTCAAAGGTTTAAAAAACAGTTCATTAATTTCCTTGTATTCATATGTAAAAGCAGTAGAATCCATCCCTCACTGGCTATATATTTTCTGCGGCAGCAACACTACCACCTATCCGTTTGTTATAGCCGCTCATCCATCTGAGCCTAATTAAGTTGCTCTTGGCATGAGTGATGGAGCAGTGCATGTAGTCAAGCCTTCTGATACCGAGTTGAAGTGGGGTGGTACACCCTCCCAAGATAACGGCTCTCTCCCCTCTAATTCATCAAATCCTTCTTTGACTGGTCAACCGTCAGAGCTCCCTCCCAGGTAACTGCCGCGCATGTAGATGAGAAAGGCTACACCACAAGGGGGTATAGACACATTGAGCTGCACATTTTTTTTCGTTCTTAGTTTTGAACATCACCCTTTTTACTCTTTTGACTATCCAAATCACGCCTTGCTATATTCTTGTCGGCTGTTTTGCTGCATGAAATTGTAGAGAGAAACATTTTATCAGAAACTTAGTACAACCCCTGCTCCAACAAGCTGATTTGATGATACATTAGAAGGTTTTCCTTGTATGATGATGTATACATTTATGGTTTTTGGAATGAAAATGGTCATTGTTGTCACGTTTGTTTATGTACTCAAAAAACTAGCCTTTTGCCTTATTTATTTTGGGTTGTTCCTCTGTAAAGATGTTTAATTTATACTTCTCTTCCTAATAGGCTTCATCTTTTTGTAGAGTAGAAATTCTGTTCAAGATTTTTCATATTTTTTGTGTATGAATTTTAATTTATATCTTATTTTTTAGAAAATTAGTCTTTTTGATTTATTTTACCCTACAGTTAATCAAATTCTAGATGTATAAAATTCAATTTCAAAATCAATTAAAATCAAGTTAAAGATTCAATTGATTTAAATTAATTCTGCAGGAGTTTAACAATAAAGGCAATACAAAGCCTTGAGTTGAGACAGGGTTTTTTGGTTTTTGATGTTTTTGTTATTTATCATATCGTCCATGAAATATTTTAAAATGGGTGGCTATTTTTTCATCCTTGTATGGTGATGGGTGAATTGACTAAGTCTGTAGTATTACTCTGTTTTGTTAAGAATGAACGAATTTGACTAAGAATTGAAAGGACAATAAAAGTAAGAAAAGTAAGATTTGAAATAATGGGACTAAAACGTACGGCATGAAAGCTCCAGAACTTAACAAATAGTGTGTGAAAATGTGATTTAGTGTTTATTAGGTATGAAACCACCAAGAAAAAAGCAGGGAAAATGTAGACATTGAAAGTCAGAGTGCCTGTCTGTTTATGGACTCAAAAAAGCAAATTAACGACTGAAAAACTTATGTGTTTACTAGGAGAAAAGCAAAGAAAATGCATGATTGATTGTCTTGCCTACCTACTGCAACTTTATTCTTCAATGAAAGCTTATTTTCCACCACAAATCAACAAAAATACGTAAAATTACATGAGTGATTGATTGAGTTAACTCAATTTGATCCTAACAGTAAAAGGCAATACGAAGCCTTTAGCTGGATGAAATTTTTTTTGTTTCAGATTTTTTTGTGATATTTTCCGTTTTTTGAACAATCAATGGAATTGAGTTAAAAAAGGCTGAAAAAAAGAAAAAGACAAAAATAATAATAATTTGAAAAAATAAGATATAAAATAAAATTATTATATTTGAAAAAATAAGCATGGAAAATATAGACATTATTGTTGAAATGTAAAGGCAGGCTGGCATGCTATTAATTTCGGGAGAAGAGTCTGTCTCATGTGGCTGCTTCCTGTAAGCCGCCTTTGTATTTGTCAGCTTAATTGTCTTCTCTGCCCACCACTCCTTTCTTGTTCATTTTCCACCACGTGAAGATGAACGAGAGAGTAAGGCGTTGGCTTTTGTCAGCTTAATTCATCGTCTACGTCCTTCATTTTCCACCACAAATCAGTGAATTCAATTTTGAGCAACTTTCCTTGACTTGATAATGAATCTTATCAACTCAATTCGGTTCCTTGTAACCACTTCCCTTCGTTTCTTGAGTTTGCACCTTACTTGTCCTGTTACTTCCTCTCTCTTGCTTTCTTTGCTTCACTTTTTTCTTTTGCCCTGAGAAAAAAGAATTTCTGTTTAATATTTCTGACTTCTTCAAAACCAAAAAACAAAAAAAATTGCTCTGGGTTAGTTCATGTTTCTGTACAGTAAATATTCTATTTAAGATTTTTTATATTTTTTGTGCATAAATTTTAATTTATTTCTTATTCCATAGAATATTATCTTTTTTTTTAATTATTTATTTTACTCTTTGCTTAGTCAAATTTTGAATGTATATCAATAAACAGCAATACGAAGCTTGGAGTTGGGATGGGGTTTTTTGGTTTAGATATTTTTATGATATCACATAATGGATTTAAAAAAGATTGAAAAAAGAAAAAAGACAGAAATAATAATAATTTGAAAAAATAAGATATAAAATAAAATTAATTTATTTGAAAAAAAAAGCGTGGATGATATGGACAATGAAATTATAATATTTCATGAGCAGAGTCTGTGTCATGTGGCTGCTTCCTGGAAGGTGTCTTCGTATTTGTCAGATTAATTGCTTTTTTCTTTTACCAAGAAAAAGCAACGAAAATATATGATTGATGAAATGTGTTATGAGCAAAGATATTTTTAGTGGTACTGAAAGGGTGAGAGAGATTTATGAGTATTTTTGAATGGTAGATATCTGGAGACTGGAAGATAGTGGAAGATGAAGAGAGATAATAGTGGAAGGCCACCATGTGAAGATGATAAGGAATCTTATCATCTCAGTTCGGTTCTCTTTAATCTCTTTTCATCATCATCAATTTCCTTCTCTTCAATTACTCAGAAATACTTTCACTCACAAGCCTCTCTGAAACCAGTTCCCTTGATTTCTTGAATTCGCACCTCTCTGAAAAAATTTGCTTTCAGTGATTTCTCCTTTACCAGGAAAAAAAAAAAATCGTTTGTCTTATTTATTGTTAATTTCAGCAGTTGTGTTCTAATTATTTTCATTTTCTTTACTTGTCTTCTGTTTTTCAAACTTGAAAAAAGTTTTTAAAAATGGTTGATATTGCCGTGAGAATGGTGAGTCCTGTCCTTCATGTTGGCCAGTGGTTTGCTGCTCCGATTTGGCGTCAATTTAAGTACTTGTACAAGTATAGTTCCAATTTCAAAAATCTCGAAAAGGAAGTTAAGAAGCTGGAGAGTACAAGAGACGAAGTTCAGCGCAAGATTACTGCAGCTGAAAACAATGTGGAAGAGATCAAACAGGAAGTTAAGGACTGGAAGACGGACGTGGAAGAGACCATTACTAAAGCAAAGCAGTTGATTGAAGAGAAAGCAAACACCCCACGTTGTTTCAAGGGACTGTGCCCCAACTTCATCGCCCGCTACAAAGAAAGCAAGAAAGCATTCAAATTAAAGCGGGTTGCTATTGATCTACTCCTCAAGAAGGAAAAGGATTTGAACCCAGTTTCCTTCTCTACTAATCCACCGGAGATCTGGCTTAGATCTAGGGACGATTATTTGGCCTTTGAATCAAGAAAGTCAACTGTAAAGAATGTATGGGATGCTCTGAATGATCAGGCTGTCGACAAAATTGGTGTTTACGGGATGGGTGGTATTGGGAAGACCACCCTTGTGCAGGAAGTTGGTAGGAAAGCTGCGAAGGAAAAACTCTTTAAAGAGATTGTTTTCGTAGAGGTAAAGAAACATTCAGTACAATATTGTTAAAGGTTTGCCCTTATTTTCTGTTTCTGATTGGGCATATACATATATTTTTTTGTCCTGCAGGTAACAGAGTCTCCTGATACAAAGAAGATTCTAACAATTATTGCTAAGAAGTTGGGTCTGTATATCAAAAACGAAAGTGAAAGTGAAATAGCAAATAAGATATATGAAAGAATGAAGGACAAGAATATCCTTTTAATTCTAGATAATATATGGGAACCTCTAGATTTGACAACAACATTTGGAATTCCTTCCCCAGCTGATCGGGGAAGAAATAAACTTCTTATCACAACAAGAAACTTAGATGTGCTGGAGAAAATGGATTGCACAAATAATTTCGGGATGGGCATTTTAAATCAAGAAGAAGCTTGGACCCTATTCAGCAAAATGGCAGGTGTGTTACAGAATTTTCGTTTGTATGTTTTCTTGCTCAACACATTTTAATTCTTTTTTATTTTTTACATTATTTGTTGTACTTTGACGTGAATAATAAAATATTAAATAAATCTGTCTTTAAAAAATAAACTTATATATAGTATCAGTCCTAAATGATAAAATCACCTATTCCCACCTAAATTCTCTTAAACGATATCCCACCTATTAATTTTTAAAAAACTAAATATTCATCCGTCTATCGTTAAAACTATTAAATTTAATTAATCACAGAGCATTATTTCTTTTTAATAAAAAAATTTAAAAATAATAAAATTAATTTTATAAAAATAATTAAAAATATAAAATAATAATAAAAATTTTAATATTTAAGATTTTTATTAATAAACAAAAACCCAATACCCATCCATATCGAGGTACAAATCTGGTTGTCAATCCAATCAGGTGGTCATTTAAGATCATTTGCTAGGTTTTCGACTGCCAACATCGTCAACTTTGAAATTCTTTTGTTTTTATTATTATATTAATATAATTTTATATTAAATTTATTTTAATATTAATATTACTTAATTTTTGGTGGATGGTATCTTGGTCATTTCATTTAAAACATTAATAAATTTAAAAAGAAATTGGTCAATGAATAAATATTTGATTTTTAAAAAATTTTTAAATAAAATTTTGTCAACTAAGGAAACCTTGGTTAGGAATAAGTTGTTTGGCCATATTAGAACAGTTATTGAATTAGTAATTTGTTATTATATTTGTCATTTAAAAGAACAGTTATAACATATATATATATATATATATATATATATATATATATATAGTGGTATTTTAAAAAAAAGCAAAATTGATGGATTAATTTAGAAAAGATTGAAATTCAACATTTATAAGTTTTCTTGTTTTTAAATCCAAAGTATGCATGTAAATGCAATTTGTATAATCCTATAACTCTTCGCAGGCAATGTTATTCAAACACGTTGATCTGAATTCGTATTTGCTTCCATATGTGAAACCGAAGGTGATTTCAACACTCAAGTTTACGAAGCCATTTCTAGCCATCAAGACAAGAAAAATAAGCTTATTCGGGTTCAATCGGAGGGTTCGAAAGAAATTCTGGATCCATTCGTATAATATTTTCCAAAGCTTTCAGATCGTGCTTAAGCTCGGAAACAATAAAAAATGGCATATCAAGGAGTCTGAATTCATCAAATGGCTTCATACGAAGCCAATGAAAGAAACGGGAGCTGAATCGGACGAGAATCGAAGTGGAATGGCGCAAGTGAAGAAATGGCCTGGCCGTGCGCGCCCTGCCTACGCCCTGTCGCGCAAATGTGTGCGCGCGTGCGCTGCCTTGCAGCGCAAGCAAGAGCGCTGCACGCATGCATGTGCGCGATGTGCGCACTTGCTCGCGCGCTGCCCGCACGCAAGCAGCATGCCGCGGCATGATGCCGCAGCACTTGGGTTCTGCCTGATTTGTGGATTTTCAACCTTTTTTCAGGTTTCCTTGCATGCCTTGACTTCCATAATTGCTACAATGCATCCTTTTTGATAATTTTGAGTTTCGAATGACCTCCAACACGAATTCGAGCGCCAACGACTCTTCAGATCGAATTCGAACAATTAATTCGGATCGAATACTCAAATCGAAAAATTCGAATGAAGGTCAATTCAATCAAGGAAAATTACATGAAGATACAAGCATGCAAATTATGATATTTTATAATATGTTTGTATTTAAATTATGTATTGTCATTAAATTTAGGAAACTTTTATAATTTGTATTTTATGTTTTATTTTATTTTATTTAAAGTGTATTTAAGTAACTAGGGTTTAGCTTAAATGTAACCGTGGTTAAAGCTTGCCTATATAAAGGCAACTCAAACTCATTGTAAGGAGCTTTTGTTGAAATGAAAAATTGAAAAGCTTTTTGCTTTCCTTGTTCCATGATGCTTGGTTGGCTCATGTGAATGCATATTTCCTTTATCCAAATTTCCATTTGCAAGAAGAAATTTGGTGGTGGAAGAACCTTGGTGGTGGAATTTCCTTTATCCTTGGTTCACCCTCAAATTGGTGGAGGAATCTTTTATGCTTGAGGTTGGTTTTTCTTGCAACATTTTCATTTATGTTTGTTGGTGATAAATTAGTGTTGAATTTGGGTGAAAATTTGCATGATTTTGGGGTTGTTTTGGTGCTGGAATTTTGAGATGCCATTTCTGAAATTTTCATCACTAAAAATACAAGAAAGGGCTGCCGATTTAGATCATCTGGTATCAGAGCTTTTGGTTGAATTTGTAGTGCATTGTGGTGAGAGATTAGTATTTCAAATCTGAAATAAATTTTCTCCTGGAACGGGTGGAAATTTTTTGCATGAATTTTCTTTGTCTTGGCTGAAATTAATTGCTAGATATACGCTGGAAATTTTGGCATGCATTTGTGGTATGAAGGAGTGATGTTTGAAGTGTTGAATGGAAGATTAAATTGAGTAAGAAGTGGAAGTAGATAGCTGCTGGACTTCTGCAATTTGGTGCTGGAAAATTTCATACGTTGGCCAAAGGTTGAAGATGGTTGAGGAGAGAAGATGGACCAATTTTCTTTGCATAGCCTTGTAGTCTTAATTGCTTTTGTCCTCTCCTTCATTAATTTTCTACTTTGTGCTTTGTGAACTTACACATCAAGCCACCCTAACATTTATTGAGCACAAATTGTTGACTTAATTTTTTCCCTCCAATTACTTCCACTTTCCACATCACTATCTTTTATAACTAACTCCACCTTTAATCTCTCTCATTCCTAACCATTAGCCCTAATCACTTTTAATTAATCCTTAATCCATTCTCAAAGTCAATTACCATCCTACCCTCACCACAAATTACCAAACTATCCTCACATATCCAATCCAAGCCCAAATTTAAAGACCAAATACACATCAACACCCTAGCCCAAGCAATTGGCCCAAACCCAAACCCTAACCAAAAAAAAAGAAGGTATTATATTCCCGGAGTTACTGTTCACAGCCTGGAAACACTGTTCACAGAACCTCAACCCCACCCTTATTAGTGTGTTCTCTTCCCATTTAATCCAAATATATCCATGACTAGTACAAGGACAAAGCTTGAGAACCAAATTCAAAGCTTTAGAGTTGACATGCATGAGAAATTTAATGACCTTGAGAAACTTGTGCATGTAGTGTCCAACCAAATTTCCCAATTGGTCCAAAGCCAAGTTGAAGATGGTGATAGAAGTTTGAAGATGGATGTGCCCAAAGTTGAGAAGCTAGAGCCAAAAGAATGTTTGCATTGGTTGAGAGATTTTGAGATGATGTGTGAGCTCATGGAATGGCCGGATGAAAAAAAATTCAAAGTTGCCATTGTGAGGATTAAAGAGCATCCTTCTTTGTCTCTATGGTGGGAAAGATTGAAGAAGCAAAGAGATTGGGAAGGCAAAGAAAGAATTAAATCTTGGGAGAAATTGAAAAGGTTGATGAAGAGGCAATTCCTACCCAAGCATGCTTTGATGGTGGCCAAGGAGCAAATTGTCACCAAGGAAATTGTCTTGAGTGGCCATGAAAATATGATTGAAGACCATGATAAATCCCAAGCCGAAGTTGCATTAGTTGAGGTTGCAAAGAAGATGGATGAAGTCCAAGACAATGCCTTGCAAGAGGATGAACATAAGATTAATGAGGTGAAAACTTCCCAAGGAGTTGATGGCATGTGCTTGGTGACTGAATTGGAAGTTCAGGATTTGAGGTCAAATCCTTTCCAACAAGGGGAGTATGATCTGAATCCGTATTTGCTTCCATGTGTGAAACCGAAGGTGACTTCAACACTCAAGTTTTCGAAGCCATTTCTAGCCATCAAGACAAGAAAAATAAGCTTATTCGGGTTCAATCGGAGGGTTCGAAAGAAATTCTGGATCCGTTCGCATAATTTTTCCAAAGCTTTCGGATCGTGCTTAAGCTCAGAAACAATAAAAAATGGCACATCAAGGAGTGTGAATTCATCAAATGGCTTCATACGAAGCCAATGAAAGAAACGGGAGCTGAATCGGACGAGAATCGAAGTGGAATGGCGCAAGTGAAGAAATGGCCTGGCCGTGCGCGCCCTGCCTACGCCCTGTCGCGCAAATGTGTGCGCGCGTGCGCTGCCTTGCAGCGCAAGCAAGAGCGCTGCACGCATGCATGTGCGCGATGTGCGCACTTGCTCGCGCGCTGCCCGCACGCAAGCAGCATGCCGCGGCATGATGCCGCAGCACTTGGGTTCTGCCTGATTTGTGGATTTTCAACCTTTTTTCAGGTTTCCTTGCATGCCTTGACTTCCATAATTGCTACAATGCATCCTTTTTGATAATTTTGAGTTTCGAATGACCTCCAACACGAATTCGAGCGCCAACGACTCTTCAGATCGAATTCGAACAATTAATTCGGATCGAATACTCAAATCGAAAAATTCGAATGAAGGTCAATTCAATCAAGGAAAATTACATGAAGATACAAGCATGCAAATTATGATATTTTATAATATGTTTGTATTTAAATTATGTATTGTCATTAAATTTAGGAAACTTTTATAATTTGTATTTTATGTTTTATTTTATTTTATTTAAAGTGTATTTAAGTAACTAGGGTTTAGCTTAAATGTAACCGTGGTTAAAGCTTGCCTATATAAAGGCAACTCAAACTCATTGTAAGGAGCTTTTGTTGAAATGAAAAATTGAAAAGCTTTTTGCTTTCCTTGTTCCATGATGCTTGGTTGGCTCATGTGAATGCATATTTCCTTTATCCAAATTTCCATTTGCAAGAAGAAATTTGGTGGTGGAAGAACCTTGGTGGTGGAATTTCCTTTATCCTTGGTTCACCCTCAAATTGGTGGAGGAATCTTTTATGCTTGAGGTTGGTTTTTCTTGCAACATTTTCATTTATGTTTGTTGGTGATAAATTAGTGTTGAATTTGGGTGAAAATTTGCATGATTTTGGGGTTGTTTTGGTGCTGGAATTTTGAGATGCCATTTCTGAAATTTTCATCACTAAAAATACAAGAAAGGGCTGCCGATTTAGATCACACGTGAATTGCGTTCTCTACCAAATGATGTTTGTAACGAATGCGGGGGGTTGCCTATTGTTATATGTTCAATAGCAAAAGCTTTAAAAAACAAGAGGCATCCATTTGATTGGAACGTTGCATTGCGAGATCTGAGAGCACCTTCACCAGCAGAATTCACGGGATCTCTAAGGGAGGAATACATGAAGCTTGCCTTAAGTTACAAGTATTTAAGAGATGATGAACTTAAGAAAACTTTTTTAATTTCTAGTCTATTTAAAAATAATACTTCCATTTCAAACTTGTTCAAACATGTTGTGTGTCTGAATATATTTAAAGGAGCTAACTTGACAATAGAAGACATGCGAGACAGACTAGATATGTTGGTTCATGACCTCAAAGATGCTTGTTTATTATGTGACGGGTTTGAAAGAGGACGATTCGTTATGCATGATGTTATTCGAGATGTTGCCACAACAATTGCACATGTGGATCACCATGTGTTTACAACAAGGAATGACATTGAAGGAGATTGGAAGAATAGAGATAAACTCAAGAAATGCACAAAAATCTCCTTATTTGGTGAAAGTGCTATTATTAGTCAACTTTGGCCTAATGATTTGGATTGCCCAAATCTTGAATATTTCTCTATGACCTATACGTGGAGCTCTTCTGTCGAAATTCCGGAGGATTTATTCAAAGTGATGCCAAAGCTTAGAGTGTTGAATTTAGCCGGACTACAACAATTGTCATTGCCATCATCAATTGATCTTCTGACAAACCTTCAAACTTTGTGTTTAGATTATAACGGAATTAAAGATGTTGCTATTATTGGAAAGCTTAAGAAGCTAAAAGTCCTTAGTTTGCAACATGCTGGTATTGAGGAATTGCCTATAGAAATGGGTCACTTGACTCAATTAAGGTTGTTAGACTTAATCAATTGTTGGAAATTGGAAGTTGTTGCTCCAAATGTGATATCAAAATTATCCCAATTGGAAGAACTTCATATAAAGGGCTGTCCTATTAAGTGGAAGGTTGAAGTGCTTACGGAGTTGAAGCTTTTGTCTGACCTCACTAGTTTAGACTTGGATATTGAAGATAATATGGTTTTGCCTAAAGACTTTTTTTCCAAAGAGCTTAAAAGGTACCAAATATCAATAGGAGATATTTTGCATACGACGCATATGGTGAGCCTAAAGTTTGAGAGAGATATGTCAAGTTATTATCAAATAATTGACATGGAACATGAAATGTTAAGAAAGTTGGAATTTAAATTTAATTCTATCAGCTCCCTAGAAGAATTACGTGGAATCAAGAATGTTCAAATCTTACATTTAGCCAGAGATTTAGATGATGAGAACGAGCATGAGCAAACACTGTTTTTTAACAAAAAGGTTTGATTTACTAAAACTTATAGTACTTTTCTCGTATGTATTTTTTTTTTTTTTTTATGTTTATTCTCATTTGTTAACACATATAATTGTAGTATTCTTGTATCTTTTTTACAAGTGATTTAAATTTTTAGATTTAGTTCAATTACACCATTAAGTACTCTTTCTTTTTAAAATTTTCTTATATGAGTTCATAAAAATTGAAACAACAATTAATTTTGGCTGTGGCTGTGGCTGTAGGTTATCTTTTCTGATTTAATGGTGTTGAAATTGAAGGATATTATTTCGAGAAAGATTTGGGACAACCGACTTCCAACTTCCTCCTTTCAAAATTTGAAACAATTGGCGTTGTGGAGATGTGCAAAGATAAAATATGTGTTTCCTTTGTCAATAGCCAAAAGTCTCCAACAACTCCAATGGATTGTGATAAGGGATTGTAAGGTTTTAGAGGGAATTGTTGATATAGAAGAAGGAAAAGAAGCACCTGTCAATGTTTTCTTTCCGCAGGTAACCAAATTGGAGCTTGAAGATCTACCAGAGTTTACAGATTTCTATCCTGGAATACATTATTCAGAATGGCCAAAATTGAAAGAGTTGGCAGTCTCAGGCTGTGATAAAGTTAAGACGTTTACTTCAGAGCCAAAATCCCTATGCTTGGACAAAAAGGTATAAGAATTCAATTTTATTCTTCTTTTTAATTTATTTATATTAATTACGTAAATTCAAAATGATTGACTCAGTAAGAATAAAGCATTATGCTTCTAAAAATTCAATCTTTATTTCTTACAGAAAAATATTAAAGGTAAAAAATAAAAGTCTTTACAAATGATTAACTCAAAATATTAAATTATTTGTGAATAATAAGAAATTATATTTAATTTGATAATATCTCTAAGCTTTGCTTGAAATAATTTTATCCTCAAAATTGGGTCTTCCTAAGGTTATAAATTTAAATATCAATAATGATGTGTCACCATACGATTTGTTTTACTTTATGATTAATTTAAAAAGCACTACATTATAATTAATATCTAACTTGATACTCATTATAATTGTACATTACATTATTTATTTAAAATTATGTCAACATGATTTGACAATGGACCAGAGTCAAAAATCACATTAATTTTGAAACAAATTATATAAACGTGAATGCCAACCAAATATGTATTGGATTCTTTCATGTATATAATTATACTTGGTATCTA
Source organism: Anacardium occidentale (assembly GCA_026122585.1). Lineage (NCBI taxonomy): Eukaryota > Viridiplantae > Streptophyta > Magnoliopsida > Sapindales > Anacardiaceae > Anacardium > Anacardium occidentale. The sequence goes on along the minus strand of JAJEJH010001296.1, from coordinate 1,745 downwards.
TAGAAGCTATCTAACATTTTATTATATACAAATATTCATCATTTCATGAGATAATGTTATAGTTTATAAATCATACATTTTAAATGCATTATGTGAGTCATAGCATCTCTCTCTTTTTGAAATCTTTAAGGTAATATTAGGTTATAAAAATCATAAATATAATTTCATTTTTATTCGAAATATATGTAAAAGGAGAGTAGTCTTTCATAGTATTTGAAAGCTTAATAATAAGCTGAATCATTTTTCATGAATATTGAATGTTATTAAAATTTTTCAAAAAAAAAATTTAAGAAATATGTTTAATGAGTAGTTTTGAAAATTAGATTTTGAACATAATTTTAATATACATTTGATTATTTTTTTTTTCAAAGATTAAGGCAACAAAGAGTAAGCAATTGACTAAACTTTTATCTAATAACATAATTATGAAATTAATTGGATTTTATTTTTATGGCTTTGTAGATCAACCATGATTTGGACATTTTTCGATTAAGGGATCATGTGGGACGGATTAGGTGGAGGAGTGAATCTAAATGTCTTGAAATCGACGGTTATCAGTCAGCAAAATTTCCACTTGAAGTCCTTCAAAGATTTGAAAATCTTACAGTTCTTGATGTTGGACACTGTCATTGGTTCGTTAACTTAATAACACCTTCAACAGCTAGAAGCTTGGTGCAGTTGAGAGAATTGAGGATATCATTTTGTGCAAAGCTGATGGAAATATTAGAAGATGAGGGAGATGCAACAACTAGTATTGTTTTTGAAAACTTGAACAAGTTGTTTTTTGATAGGTTAGAAAGTCTCGTATGCTTTTGTTCAGGGAATTACACTTTCAGTTTCCCATCTTTGGAAGAGTTATATATAGGAAATTGTCCCGATATGAAGACTTTCTCTAGAGGAATCATTAGCACTCCAAAGTTAAAGAAAATCAGTTGTGGGAAAGTGGAAGTAAAGAACGAGGGGAATGATATCAATAGAACCTTACAAGGATTATGCAAAAAGCAAAGTCAGGCACGTATTCAATTAATTTAGTTTATATATTTATTTACATCTGCAAGTTTATTTGGTTTAGAAGAAAGACAAATAATTAATTTTTAATTATTTTATATTAAAATAATTATTAACTTTTATTGCAGGACATCTCACCTGATTTGAATTTGAAGTACAAGGTATTCCAACATGATAATTCTATGGAGATTTGCTACAACCAACATTCAACTTCCTTCTATCAAAATTTGACACACTTGACCTTTTGCAATTGTGTAAACATAAAATATGCTTTTTCATCTTCTATTGCCAAAAGCCTCCACCAACTCCAAGAACTAAGGATACAACATTGCAAGGTTTTAGAGGAGATTGTTGCAAAAGAAGAAGGAGCACATGCAGTTGTTGATTTCATCTTTCCGAATTTAACCTCACTGAAGCTTGAGTATCTACCGGAACTTAGAGTCTTCTACCCTGGACTAAATAATTTAGAGTTGCCAAAGTTGAAAAAGTTGGTGGTGAAAGATTGTACCAAATATGTGAGCTTCAAAGAAAACAATGAGGAGACTGAGCTTAATATTTCAGATCCAAAATCTATCTTCTTGGACAACAAGGTGCGAATCTCTTGTTTCATTGTTTCTTAAAAAAGAAATTAACCTTTTTCATATATATTACATTTATTTAAAATTTAATCTTGGAATTCTTAACATTTCTATTTTTCCATGAAAGAAAAATTAATAAAAATTAATGGTTCTTTAATT
>JAJEJH010001295.1:0-32510 GCA_026122585.1 Anacardium occidentale | reverse complement strand
CGTCCAACATAAATTGGCTTTTTCATGAGTTTCGACAAGAGTACCTTTTGCGCCCGATTGGAACACACAATTCCAAATGGATTTTCAGCCTTTGAGGAACTCCTGGAAGGCCCAGAACGAGTCGACAATTTCATCTTTGGAGGCATTTTGGTTTTTGGGTTGATAATGAAGTGAAATGTGATTGAAATGGAGAGTTTTGATGTGTTTGAGATGTAAACAATTCTCAAAATATAAGAAAACTTGAGAGAAACTTGTAAAAACAAGTTTGAATGTAAAAGACAGCAAGAAAATTAAGAGATTTTGATGAAAAATCGAGGGAGAAATGAGAGAAATCGCGGCTAGGGTTTGAGAATTTTCGTGAAAATGAAGAAAATGAACAGTTTTCTTTATATAGATGCGAGCGCACGACCGTGTTTCTTTACGCACGATCGTGTTTTCCCAAATCAGCACGATCGTGCACACGATAGTTGCACGGTCGTGTGTTCGCAAAATTTCAAAAAAAATTTGTTTTTAAAATGCATGACCGTGTGCGTTTGGATAATGCGCGTGCAGGTAAGCGCGAATTTAAAGCGAAAAACGTACGGTCGTGTATCATGGGACACACGGTCGTGTGTTCATGCAGAAGCACGCCCGTGCATGCTTGGAACACACGGTCGTGTGTGACCAAAATCACACAGACCTGCATTATTTCCAAAAAACTGCAGATTTTTCAAAACAATCTTCAAAACACCACAAGTCATGAAAACTTGGATATTTTGATTCAAGGAGGTTTTGTTTTCTGAATTCAGGTGTCGAGTGATGTCAGCTATAGAGTTACATCGATTCGACTCGAATTTGCATGCAAACCAAACTCATTCAAGCATATATATTCAACCACTTGCATTCATCATATTGCATACAACCAATCAATAGCATTCATTCAATAGCATTCATGCATATTCAAATATTCAATCAAAACATCAATCCTTCAATCAACTCATCATGTAAGCATTAAAAAGGTAGAATTTTTAGACACTTACTTGGCTTGCATCAATCATTCCAAGCTCCCTCCTTATGTAGGCAAATCTTTCCTTGTCCAGAGGCTTGGTAAAGATGTCAGCTAGCTGGTGGTTAGTGTCAACAAATTCAAGCACAATATCTCTTTTGCTCACATGATCACGCAAGAAATGATGTCTAATATCTATATGCTTTGTCCTAGAATGCAAAATGGGATTTTTCGAAAGTTGAATTGCACTAGTATTATCACAAAATATGGGAGTTTTTATTATTTTGAAACCAAAATCAGAAAGTTGTTGTTTCATCCAAAGAATTTGGGTACAACAACTAGCCGCGGAAACATATTCGGCTTCCGTAGTAGAAGTTACAACCGAATTTTGCTTTTTCGAAAACCATGAAACTAACATGTTTCCTAAGAATTGACATGTTCCACTAGTGCTTTTCCTATCAATTTTGCAGCCTCCAAAATCAGCATCTGAAAAGGCACGTAATTCGAAAGTTGAGTTCTTAGGGTACCACAATCCAACATTCGGTGTCCCCTTAAGATATCTCAAGATTCGTTTCACTGCATTCAAATGTGATTCCTTAGGATTTGCTTGAAAACGTGCACACATGCGTACACTAAACAATATGTCCGGTCTAGATGCAGTCAAATATAATAATGCACCTATCATGCTTCTATATAACTTTGTGTCAACATTTTTACCTCCCTCATCTTTATCAATCTTTGTTGAAGTGCTCATTGGAGTTGGTTGCTCCTTGGCCTCATGCATGTTGAACCTTTTGAGGAGGTCTTGAGTATACTTTGATTGAGTGAGCAATGTCCCTTCCTTCATTTGTTTGATTTGCAGCCCAAGGAAGTAGTTTAGCTCTCCCATCATACTCATCTCAAACTCCCCCTGCATCATCTTAGAAAAATCTCTACATAGAGATTCATTAGTAGCACCAAAGATGATGTCATCTACATAGATTTGAGCAATTAAGATGTCATGCTTATGTTTCTTTATAAATAAGGTGGTATCCACCTTTTCTTTTGAAAAACCATTTTCAATCCAAAATGTGCTCAATCTTTCATACCAAGCTCTTGGAGCTTGTTTCAAACCATAAAGAGCTTTTCTTAGTTTAAAAACATGGTTTGGAAAACTTGGATTTTCAAAATCGGGAGGTTGTTCTACATACACCTCCTCTTGAATAAAACCATTTAGAAAAGCACTTTTGACATCCATTTGAAAAAGTTTAAATTTTAGATGGCAAGCATAAGCAATCAATATCCTAATTGCCTCTAATCTAGCTACGGGGGCATAGGTTTCATCGAAATCGATACCTTCCTCTTGAGAGTAGCCTTGGGCAACTAGTCTTGCCTTGTTTCTTGTAACAACTCCGGATTCATCCACCTTGTTTCGGTATACCCATTTTGTGACGATGGTGGGATGATCCGTTGGCCTAGAAACTAGCTCCCATACATGGTTCCTCTCAAATTGGTTCAACTTCTCTTGCATGGCCAACACCCAACTCTCATCCTTCAAGGCTTCATCTACCTTCTTGGGCTCCATTTGTGACAAGAATGCCACAAATTCGCAAGTGTTCTTGATTGAAGCTCTTGTCCTTACTCCTTGGGTTGGGTCACCAATGATCCTTCCTTCTTTAACCTCATCTTTTACCCTTGGGAAGGAAGTCTCTTTTTGCACTTCTTGTGGCTGCACAAGCATGTCATCTTGGGGTGCTTCCACAATTTGATTTTCTTCTTCTTTAGGAGTGGAGTCATCCTTTAGTTTGAGGTCTTCCATGAGCTCCACCACTTCATCATCATGAGATTTATCTACACACTTAGAAGAAGATTCATCAAATAACACATGTATAGATTCTTCAACAGCAAGTGTCCTTTTGTTGAAGACTCTATACGCTTTGGAGGTGAAAGAATATCCTAGGAAAATCGCTTCATCCGATTTAGCATCGAATTTTCCTAAGTTATCATTTCCATTGTTGAGAACAAAGCATTTACAACCAAAGGGATGAAAATATGCAATATTAGGCTTTTTCCCTTTAAACAACTCATAAAGAGTTTTCTTAAGGATTGGCCTAATCATGGCTCTATTGATTATGTAACAAGAAGTATTTATGGCTTCACCCCAAAAAGATTTTGGTAAATCATTTTCACATAACATTGTCCAAGCCATTTCTACAAGAGTTCTATTTCTTCTCTCAACAACTCCATTTTGTTGAGGTGTCCTAGGGGCTGAGAAATTATGTTTAATGCCATGCTCATCACAATATGCTTCAAAATCTGAATTTTCAAATTCCTTTCCATGGTCACTTCTAATGCAAGTAATTGCATAACCTACTTGGTTTTGCAATTTCCTAATGAATGGCACAAACATTTTAAAAGTTTCATCTTTGTGAGCAAGCAACAAAACCCATGTAAATCTTGAAAAATCATCAACTATTACAAAACAGTACCGTTTTCCTCCTAAACTCAAAGTTCTAGAATGTCCACATAAATCCATATGCAATAGTTGAAGTGGTCTTGATGTAGAAACAACATTTTTGCTTTTAAAAGATGTTCTTGTTTGTTTTCCTAAAGCACATGCATCACAAATTTCATCCTTTTTAAAAATAAGTTTTGACAAACCTTTGACCAAATCCTTTTTAGACAATTTTTCTAAAACATCAATGCTTGCATGTTCTAATCTCCTATGCCATAGCCACATGTCTTCCTCCTTGGTTGACATGAGACATAAATCATTAGATGCAATACTATGCAAGTCAATAACATACACATTTGAATGTCTATGTCCTATGAATGCAATACTATTAGTGCTTATGTCAATAATCTCACAACATAAGGCATGAAAACAAACTTTGAAACTCTTATCACATAATTGACTAATACTTAGTAAATTATGTTTAAGGCCTTCAACATATAAAACATCATTAATACAAAGTGAAGAGTTACCTATGGAGCCAATTCCAACAACTTTTCCTTTTGAATTGTCTCCAAAGTTGACATTGCCTCCATCTTTTTCTTTCAATGATGTGAAGAGATCCTTGTTTCCGGTCATGTGTCTTGAACATCCACTGTCCAAGTACCACTTGCTTGATTTCTTTCTCTTCACCTCCAAGCATACCTACACAAGACATACATTTAAGTCTTTTTTGGTACCCAAATGGTTTTGGGTCCAGGAAGGTTAGTCTTGATTTTCCCTTTAGGAACCCAAACCTTCTTAATTCTATAAGGTTTGTCATTCCTAATTGGACATTTTTTAATAGTATGTCCATGGAAAGAGCAATACTTACACTTTAGTTCAATTGATTTAGGCCTTTTTAGAATCTTATGGTTGTTTATAAATGGATTACTTCCATTATATCCTAAACCTTCTTTATTTAGCCCACTTCTTTGAGATGCAAGCATCTCATCTAACCTTTTAGTTCCTATTTTAAAATTTTCCAGAATTCTGTTTGATTTACCTAAATTAGCTTTTAACTCTTCATTTTCTTTCTTAAGTAAATTCAGATTGTTTTCAACATTTGTTTTCTCCTCCAAAGCCTTTTTACATTCATTCTCAGTTTTTTCTAAACTTAGTTTTACACAATTCATTTCTTTCTTCAACAGTTTGTTCCTAGAGCTAACATTCTTAAATTCTAGCAACAAGGAATCAAATGCATCTTGTAACTCATTAAAAGAAAATGAATTAGATTCGCATACCTCATCATCTTCTGAATCACTCTTGGCCATGAAACACAGATTTGCTCTTTCCTCTTCATCACTTTCGTCGCTTGAATCGTCACTACCACTCCAAGTGGCAGCCAATGCTTTCTTCTTAAATCTTTTCTCACCATTTTCCTTTTTCTTCTTCTTCAGCATTGGACAGTCTTGCCTTATGTGTCCAGGCTTTTTACATTTAAAGCAAATCACCTCTTTTTCATTTTCTTCCTTTTCTTTCCCTTTAGATTTGAAATTGCTTCTTCCTTTCATCTTTCTATTTCTTGACAGGAATTTTCCAAATCTCCTTGCCAACAAGCTAACATCCTCCTCATCCATGGAGGATTCTTCATCTTCTTCTTCTACAGCCTTAAGAGCAATGCTCTTAGAATTCTTGCTCTCATCTTCCCTTGGTTTCCTTTTCATTTCAAATGTGAGCAAGCTTCCAATTAGCTCATCCATTCCCAATTTTGTCAAATCCTTGGACTCCTCAATCGCGGTTACTTTCATGGTCCAAGACTCCGGCAAGGACCTCAAAATCTTTTTTACCAATTCCACATTTTCGAACTTCTTCCCAAGTCCTCTAAGATCATTGACAAGGTTAAAGAACCTTTTATACATATCCGTGATGTTCTCGTTCCCCTTCATCTCGAATAGCTCGTATTCTCTGAAAAGAAGTTCAATTTTCGATTCCTTGACTTGACTTGTTCCTTTATGAGTAGTTTGAAGGATAGTCCACACCTCCTTAGCCGATTCGCATGATGATACTCTATTGAATTCTGTAGAATCCAAAGCACAAAATAAAATGTTAATAGCTTTGGCATTTAAACTTAATAGTTTTTCATCCTCATCATTGTAATCATTTTCATCCTTAGGTAAGCTAGTTCTAGGATCTACAGGAATAAAATCTCCTTGTTCGATTATTTTCCATAGCTTATAGTCTATTGATCTTATATGTAGCCTCATCCTAATTTTCCATTGGGTGTAGTTAACACCACAAAATAGTGGTGGCCTAGTAGTGCATTGACCTTCACTAAAAACAGGGGTGGATGTGCTAGCCATTTCTCTACAAAGATCTTTAACTCTAAAAATCGTTAGATTTAGTTAATTTCCTAGAGTCCTGCTCTGATACCAATTGAAAAACCCTTAAGTGATAGAGAAATAATACTAGAGGGGGGGTGAATAGGATTATTTAAAATTTCTATAGCAATAAACACAATCAAAACTATAATACACACAATGCAGAATAAAAGCAATAAAGAGAGAGAGTTCAGAAATTGCTCAGCCAAGTTTAGAGAGGTTCGGAGCTTTGAACACAAGCCTCCTACGTCCTCTTCTTCAATCAAACCCGATTGAAGTTTTCACTATCTTCAATACCCGAAGATACAATAGTTTTTCTCACAAGGGAATTTCACCCTTTTTACAAATGAAGTGTTAATAAAGAGATTGATTGTAGATGCCTCTCAATAGGCTGGAAAATCAAATGTTTAGTACGAGTTCTCTCAAGTATGTAAGTGAATAAGCTTAGAGAGAGAAACAAAGCAATTGAAGAATGAAGTAGATAGCTTGGCTTTTTCAATTCGTTTTAGTAACTTTCTCCAATTCGAATAGGCCTCCTTTTATACTCCATTCATTGCCTAGAATAGCAAGGAGCCGTTTTGCTAGCTTTGTATCCGTTGAAGTAGTTGGAAAAAGTAAGCTCTGCAATAAATTTTTCAGGCGCACGGTCATACTGCTCGCGTGCACGGTCGTGCATGCTGCATTTATTGCTCGTTCAGACTCCCAACGGTCGACTTAAAAACTTAGCGCCAATGATGCACGGTCGTGTGTCCTTGATGCACGGTCGTGCTTCGACCCTTCATGGTCATGCTCCTTAGATGCATGGTCGTGCATTGATACTTCAAAGTTTTATCCAAAAATTCCAGAAGCTAGCACGGCTTGACTGCACGATGAGCGCACGAGCAGCACACAGGTGAGTTTTTGCTAGCGTACGGTCATGTGCCATTTCTGCATGGTCATGCGTGAGATGAATGCCTTAATACCTTTGCACGATCAGTCTTGCACGACATCCCGGTAGTGCTCTTTGGTAGTGCTCCTTATTTGCCATCACGCACGGTCGTGCGTATTGAGCGTGCACGGTCGTGCGTTGACTCCTTTTCTTTGACCAGCTGCACGGTTTCATTTGCACGGCTTGATCTCCCGTGCTCTTCATAAGTTATGTATACGGTCGTGCTTCCACTACGCACGGTCGTGCTTCCAATGACTTTTGAGTTCTTTGATTTCACACGATCAGGCTGCACGGTTGATGTGGTAGTGCATTGCCCGTGTTGTGTATGCACACGGTCGTGTATCATTCACGCACGCCCGTGCGGGTCTGAGATTTTTCTTCCAGAAAATCACAGAACCTTGCACGGTCAGGCGTACGGTCCCGTGTTTTGGACACACGAGGACCCGTTTGGTCAAGCACGGTCGTGCTACTAAAGCACACGGTCGTGCGAGACCTAAAACCTGCAAAAATAAAATTTTCTTCCCTTCTTTGTCATGAATTACTTCATGCAAGGGATTGATTAGCACTTTAAACATATTGTTATTACAAATTAACAACTTAATCATATTTTTATCATCATCAAAACATCAAGGGTTCAACAGATAAAACTTAAACTTCTCGATTCCTCTTTTGACTGCTAAAATCTCTTTGAAGGTTAAGTGGTACTTTTGTTTAGAGGGTTTGTAGTGTCCATTTTTATAACCACACACTTTTCTAATACCTATCAATTCTTCAGTTAGTGTGGCAGACCAATAATCTTGGCTTACTTTTATTTGAAGGATGTGTTTTCCATTAAAAGGAATTTAAAGTGATGACAATGTAGGGACTAGAGTTTTTAGCTTTTAGACAGCTTGTGTTTAAAGTTTTGACTAAACCTAGGGGTCTTTTTTAAGCATTTGGAATAGAGGTTTGGTAATTTCAGTGGACACATAATTTACAATATCTAAGAATTATTTAACTTGCTTGTAAGATAAGGATTCATCAAGAAATTCAGCCATATGGATTATAATGTATGGCTATCTTTATTCTCAAGAAATATGTTTACTTTACTCTAAAAATCATTTTTTGTTTGAAAAACATTATACTGTGTACTTGAGTGATTCAATCAAATTGTTGAAGTAAATGAAGATGTTTTTCCCCTATTTTTGAAACGAGAAGAATATCATCAATATAGACTAACACACTACCCAAAATTGATTGAAAGATCTCTATCATTGCCTTTTTGAAAAAGAAAAAAGGTTGTGTTCAAGCCTAAAGGTATAATAGTCCATTGGTAGTGATGACTAGGAAGATTGAAAGTAGTTTTGTATCCATCATCTAGGTTGATTCCCAACTGCCAAAATCCAACTTTTAATTCAAATATGGAAAAATAACATTTGCTAGATTTGCAAAAATCAGTTATTTATTATGTAATAGGAACTTCTCATCTTGCAAAAAAGAGTTTAATGGCTTATAATTAATTACTAAGCTGATTTTGTCCCTGATTTGTTATGCTCAATTATTGGCTTAGAAGGCTTCACAAGCCTACAAAGATTGTGGGGGCTCTATAAGCCTTTCTTGCTGAAGTTGGGCTATTTCATGTTTGACTTGTTTGAGTAGGTTGGGATTGAGACCTTGGTGGTTTGCCTTTGTAGGGTTGATGTTTTCATTTTTCTTGAATGGTAAGTTAATAAAGAAATCTAATCTTGCTTACAATGGGTTTAGACATTTCATTATAAACTTTGAATGTGATTGAGCACATGACCTTTCTTCTGTTTAATCACATATTCCGGGAAGAACAGAATAGGATGGCCTCCCAGCTTAGCCTCAAATTGTATACTCAAGTTTCAGAACTTCCAGGAGACGTTTTCTGCTAACTCCTTTATTTACTCCAGCCCAGCTACAATATTCCAATATTATTTATCGATTAAAAAAAAAAACAGTACAATTTAAACCACCTCACTGAAGATTATTAGAATTTACCGCCAAACACACAGCGTTTAGAAAACACAATTGACAATACTGATTGAATCATTGAGTACTTCCAATTGGTATTTGGATTCATTTATCTTACCCTAACAAAAACAGGAATCCGTGGAGGTACCAACACTCAAACAAGATGGAGGGAAAAATTTTACAAAGTTCATAGTTCATCTCCTCTTTAGCTTCCAAATTAGATTCTCTTTTCTTCTTTTTACACTTTTCATCAGGTTGTTTCCTTAACTTACATACGGCAACTTGATTCAGATTCCAGCTACGTAATTTTAGCTACAACAAAGAATATTACCACAAAATGAGGGGAAATATATGAAATATGTGCATGAACTTGGCCAAATATTATCGAGCGGTCGGTCGTATGATAGAATCATCGACGGCTAAGTAATTTTCAGCTCCCAAATCCAGTGAACCAATATTGAGGGAAGAATGAGCAGAATTTCTTGACATGTCATCCGAATTAACTTCTGTAATGGCTGTGGCTTCCCTTTCGATTACGATAGCATCTTGAATGTCTTTGAGAACTTCTGAGATTGCCGGCCTCATGTGTCCATGAGGAAGGACACACATTAAAGCTTTTTCTGCAATTTTCCACACTGACTGGATGTCATATTCATCCCTTAGAGAGGGATCTATGATTCCTTGAATGTTGCCACTCTCAATGTGTAACTTTGCCTGTTGAATAATAATAAGACAAGACATGTTAACAAACCGGATACATCTAAAAGAAGCATGTGTAGAGACCCTTGAGCAAAATCAGTACTTTCCAAATATTGTGTTCACACTAAATTTCAAATCTGTACGGATGATTTAAATATCTTCACAATTTAGCACTAGCTTTTCTATGATTATGATAGAACCTTGGTTTGGAAAGTGCATAAGAGGAGACATGGTCCCAAAAACAAATGGTGTAACAAAGGAATGTTGTCAAAGGAAAGATTCTGAGAGATTCTAATAATGGGGAAATGCCACGTGGCCCTATGGGGGATGAATGAAAGGATAAAGTTAGTTACAGGAGGGGTTAGAGGGGGAAAACATGAAAGAATGCAGAGAGGAAAAATAGAAGGAATTCGGCAGCTACTAGTTGATAGGGAGGTTCTAGCTACTTAAATTGTCGGATTTTCGTAGTTGGTTGGGATTGTTATTAAGAATTGTCTAATGGAAGTGTATACATTAATGTTCTACAAATACAATTATCCTCCCATTCGATTCGCTTTTATGACTGATTCTAATTGAAGTTCTGCGTGTGAGAATAGGTTTGTGTTGTGGAACTTTTTGTAATCACAAGTTCAGGTGTTTATCAAAATGGTATCATAATACCTGATGCAAATGGTTGGTACAAGAATGGAGAATAGTGTTGAGGGTGTGGAAAACTAAGCGTATAAGGTGAAAAGGACTTGAGCAAGTTATCGAAGAATGTTGTTTGTATTGTGCAGAAGTTGGAATTAGTCACTATAAGTGTCTAGATAGTGTCATTGACCTTTTGGGCTCTTTGAATTATATAGATGGTTGAGGAAAGGGTTCATAGGGGCAAAACTCAAATGAGTTGGACATCAATCAAAAAGAAGTCCAAGGGAGGTAGCTAGAGTTGTCATTGTTCAATGGATAGGACCTTTGCAATTGGTAACTAAAAGTAGAGTGTTACTTTTATGTAAATGAAATTGTCAAGCTAGAAAAGTTACACTGGTTTGGTTACACTGGTTTTCATCTAAATTTCATACACTTGGGCAGCATCCCATGCTTTTGAATATGTTCTACAAATAGAGTCCCCAAATATCTTTCGCAAATGTTAGGAACATACAGGTATCACTAATTATTGGATCCATTGAATCCCAAAGCCATGACATTATCATCGAGTCAGCTTCATCCCATGCTTAACATTCTGGGTTTTCTTTTTTTGGACCCTTCTCAAGAAGATGATTAAGTCTACCCTTACACTTTAAATAAGTTTAAACAAACTGAGACCACTTGAGGTAATTTTTACCATTCAGTCTATATGTGGCTAACCTCTTCAGAATGACCCAAATTATCCTAGGAAGTGATTTCTGATGTGGATATGATGACAGATCAAACAGACAAATTGCAGCAATGAAGTCGGAGAAAAGTATTTGGATAGAAACAAAAGAAAGAGAAGAATGCACAGCAATGAAGGTTGTGATCAACTCCTTAAGGCAATAGTGCACAACAATGAAACCCTAGAAATGCTCCTATTGCTCTGATACCATGACATAAAATAGAGAAGAAAATATTTTTCTTATTCTCTTAGTTAATTAATGTTTACATTGCTATATATATATATATATATGAGCTACCTTGGCAGAAAAATAGGAAGACTATCCATCTAAATCAAATTACACATTTTAAGGGAACTTATTAAGGAAACTTTCTAACTATATGCAGATCTTTCTTGTAATAATTTTTTACACAACAGTTGTACAATCCAACAAGATTCTATAAGATTCTAATGATGGGAAAATGCCACGTAGACTAATGAGATGAATGGAAGGGCACTATTAGTTATGGGAAGGGATATAGGAGGACAACAAGAAAGAAGGCAAAGAGGAAAATAAAAGGAATTGGGCAATTGCTAACTAATAAGGAGGTTTTGACTCCTCAAACTGCTCAATTCTAATAATTGGTTAAGATTGTTATTGAGATTAATTGTTTGATAGAAATGTAGACATTAATGTTCTGCAAATATAATTTTATTCCCATTAGACTTGCTTTAATGATTGATTCTATATTGTGAATTAAAGTTGTGTGTGGGTGAGTTGTTCCGTTGATAGTGTGTGAGAATTGGTTTGCACTGTGGAACTTTTTGTAATCACAGGTTCACATGTTTATCAGATTGCTTTGTTTTGCATTTGTAGTTACAACAGAGTTAATAATTTTGTTTCAGGCTCCTTTACCTCTGAAAGCAACTAACTGGGATTAGTGGTCAAAAGCCCATAATGTCAACAAAAAGGTCACGGTTCAAATCCCATTAGGGCCACAAACTTGGGATATTATATCTTAGAAGTTTCATGAACATACTATGATAGTGAAGCTTGGAAGTAGCCCAAACTTAGAGCTTTAATGAACACCTATAAAAGGTTGAAAGATTTTTCGGTTTCAAACAAAAAAAAGAAGGATAACCAAACTTACCCATTGGACTATGTTGCGGCAATTAACACCAAAGCTTTCGTTAGATATGGCTTCCTTACCAGATATCAGCTCTAGAAGAATGACGCCAAAACTATAAACATCACTCTTGTCTGTTAATTGCTGGGAGATATAGTACCTGCATATCATGAAAATGCAAAATGTAATGGGGCCAATCATGTCAAATAACAATATTACTATAGTGACAATTAACACAATTTAGACCAAGGTCATTGTTGTAGTTGTTGGCATCATTAACTATTTACATAAAGGAGAAGGACATGGGTGTGATATCGATATGTGTTGCTAAATGTGCTTAAATGAATATTGCCATTGATAAAAGTCCTTAAAAACAATACAAATGTGTTAGATAATATTAATATTAATTAATTAAGAAATATTTGATTAAAATAAGATATTTGAGATTATTATAATATATCTGATTAGGATATTATTTGACTTTGAAAGTTAGAACATTGGTAAAATAACTAGAGGTAAACGGATTAAGGGAGGAGAGGAATATTATTATTTGAGTATTTTGAGCAGCCTTTGGCTGATGGCTGATTGGGAGACTACGATCTTGCAAAAAATTAGCACCTCAAGTTGCAAATATAATTTTCTTTTAATATTAATAATATTTGTGCTCATCCCTAAGAAGTTGGTCTCAAGGCTTTTACAATTCTAAGGATGGACAAACTCGATTTTTTGAAGGATGAGAATGGAAGTTATTTGTTGGTCTCATAGAAACAAAAGCTTAGGCTATGGGAGAGAAAAGGATTTGTCTCTAATTAGGAGCGAATATGGATCAAATCGTGACTGTAAATTCAGTTCATGGCACTCTTGCTAATGGATAAAGGCAAATCAAATGACAAAGACATCCTAATCCTAAGTGACAGGAAGCAAGAGAAGAGACTAGTGGATACTTTGAATGTGATTGTGGCCCAAAATTGTAAATTGGTAGACTTCAATGAAAAGTCAGCTAGTTCCAACGAAGTTATTATGCTAATGCTGGACGAAGAAAGGGAATTGGTAAAATCTAGTCAATTGGTTGAATACAGTGACTAGGAGGGAGAATCAGCAAATTTGGGGACTAAATTGATAGATTCCAACAATTTTTAGCTATCGGAATCCATTTGTTCACCAGGCAACTTGACTCAGTTGGTGAAAGAGGCAAATTGAGCAATGCAAAAAGAACATGCAAAATAAAAAGAAAAAAAAAAAAAGATATGTTGACAAAAATACATTAGGCAAGGATCAACAAAAATGACGTTGAAGAAATGTACAAGATTGACTTTTTTGATCACTATTGGTAATTGGAATAATGGCAAAATAGGAGTTTTTTCAAATTGAGCAAGAAGAAATGTTAAGATAAAAAAAGAGATTTTCCAATCTTCCCACCTTGAAGACAAGATGGTTTTCAAAGGAACAAGTAATGTTAGATAATAATAATAATAATAATAATAATATTATTATTATTATTATTATATTATTATTATTATTTATTTACATATTTTATTAGAATAAGATATTAGAGATAATGATAATATATTTTATTAGGATAGTATATTTGATTGAGATAATATTTAAATTTGAACATTAGGATATTAGTAAAATAAATAGAGGTGACTGGATTGTAGGAAGAAAGGAATATTGTTACTTGGATATTTTGGACAGTCTTTGACTGATTGGGAGGCTACGACCTTAGGAGGAATTGATTCCTCTTATTATCAACATTGTTTTTTCTTAATATTAATAATATCTGTCCTCGGTCCCTAGCAGAATGCCACCAACTTACAGTTACAAGCCTATAATTATCTATTTGTTTGTTTATAAGCACATATTTTGTCTCAAGGCCATTAATACCACAAGCAAAATTTATTCAAAGATTCATACATTTATAAAATTAGAGCAAAAACAGCAGCAATATCGTCAACTAAAATTTTATGATGATATTTAACAGGATATCAATTAGAAAAGGATGGCTTTAATTGAAAAGGGCCTTACTCAGGATCCAGATATCCTACAGTGCCTCGTACAACACTGGAGACGTGAGAGGTTCCATCTACTGCAAATTTTGAAAGACCAAAATCTGAAACCTTTGCCCTCATGTGTTTATCAAGAAGAATATTGCTGCTTTTTAAATCTCTGTGGATAATAGCTGGAACACAGCCTGTATGAAGGTATTCAATTCCTAAACACATACAGGAGAAAACGATTAAATTTAATTATTCAGCTATAGGTGATAATTTTCTGTAGCAACAAAAGATTTAATCCTAAGATTAGAACAAACCTTTTGCAGCATCTTCAGCAATTTCAAGGCGTTTGATCCAGTTAATGCTTCGCTTACATGTCAAAGCACCTAACAAAAATTTATAAAGAGGTGACTCTTCAAACTTAAAATGATTAGATGCAAAAACTCAAGAACAAACCATAAAGATGTTCCTTCAATGTTCCATTTTGCATGTACTCGTAAACAAGCATACTTCTTCCTTCCTCTTGACAATATCCAAGAAACTGTACCAGGTTTCTGTGATGTATCCTTGAAAGAAGAATCACCTATTCCACGTACAAGCAGATTACAAGTAAACAGGTTTCCAGCTTTTAATTGGTAGCTCAATCATTAAAATGCAAAACAAGCTTATTAAAAGAAATCTCTAGCTTGTAATGATATCAGAGCAATTATTTCCTACAAAATGGGGAGCATAAATTTCAAAGAGCTGTATTTCCATTGCCATAAGCTTGAATTTTATTTTTTGGGAAAACAAAGCTAACCTATCTAACTTAGCTTATCAAAAGCATTGATACCAACAATATAAACATATGAACCAAAGTAGGCATAACTGAGTAATTAACAAAAAGACAAAGTTGGGCATCAACAAGGACAAAAAAAAAAATCAGATTATAAAAGAAGGTTCAATAAAGTGAAGTTACCTCATTTGAAAATTCTCGTCTTCCTTGGTAAGAATTACTGCTTAGAACTTTGACAGCTATTTCCTTTCCATCTTTCAGTATCCCATAGTATACAACTCCAAAACCCCCAGAACCAATTTTCTTCTCAAACGTGTTTGTAGCATCTTTAATATCTGATAGTGTGAAGCAACGTGCAGCTTCTGAGGTAGCATTATTCAAGGTAGAAACTGGCCGTTGAATGGGCAGGGGTTGCCGAAGTTGGCCTAAAGGAAGTTAATACAAATTAAGCACATAGAGCTAGCTGAGATAACCATGCAACTTCAAAATTGTTCAAAAAAACTTACCTTGATTGCAATGGCTTTTCTTCCCTTTGTGCATGAACAGGCAAGATACAACAGTAGCTATAAGCAGAATACCAGCTCCAATGGACGAACCAATGACAATATAGAGGTGCATGGTTTTTCTGGCCCCTTCATGAAGATTAATGTTTCCTGAGTAGCTGTTAAGAAAAATAAAGTTTAGAATGCACTGAACTTGCCTAGATAGAAGTCAGTACTGTACATATTTAATAAAATGCAAGCATGCTGCCAGATATACATGCTAACCCTGTGATGGTGCATAATACTTTCCTCATAAAACAAGCACACCACAATTTCATAACCTCTTTACCCACAGCAAGAGCATCTTAAGCAAGTTTTAACTTTAAAACTTATACTCACTTGAAGAACAAGTTTTTGTCCAGGAGAAGCAAGGGTACCGTTCCAGATAATATATTATTCTGCACATACCTACAACCAGCAAATATCAAGATGTGCAATCTTCATCTAGGAAGCAATATGGAAAACATCCTTTCATAGTTGAAATAAAATAAAGAATAAAACAATATCAAACAGAGTTAATAGTGTAATTTGGGTGCCATTGCCTTCTATTCAAGTAGGAAAATATATTACAAATTTCCACAAGATATTATAATGACCTTCCACAAACTAATAACTGATATCCATTATCCAAGTAACTTACAATTCCCTCAGATTTGGTAGGTTCCCCAAAGATGAAGGTAGCTCACCTGTCAACTGATTGTTCTCAAGATGACTATATAAGGAAAAAGATCTTAGTTAATGGCTATCATAATAATTTGACAGGAATATTATTGAATGACAGAACAAGTCAACAGAATTCACATGATCTTTAAATTTGTGCATCCAGTAAAATCAGGTATTGGACCAGTCAGTGAATTCCCATCAAGCCATCTGTGACCATAAAACAAGTGTATAATGATAACACCATGAGCCTCGCTTTTTGAAATGAACATGTAAATATAAGATACCATCCTGAGGAAAGAAAAAACAATGCAATTTGAAACTTACAACTCAACTAAATTGCTCAATTTGGACAAGCCCAAAGGAATGTTCCCAGTCAGATTCTTGCTAGATAAGTGGCTAAGCACCATATAGTAAAAATAATTGTGTCAGTGTCATTCCTTTCCAGATAGGCTACTAGACAACAACATCGAGAGAGCAGGGAAGTAATATTAATGAGGAAAACCTCAGAAGCATTGATTCATTACATGACAGTTATACTTGGCTGTGGATCTGAGTTACACTGCACCCATGACCATGGAACAGGTAGGCACGGGTCACCACCTTCTTGAGCCCAGTCAGATGATGAGAAAAGTGAAATTACACTTGCAATAACTGCCCCTGCAAGTCAAACATGCTATGATTAGAGCTTCAAAGAGACAATTATGTGTGTTAAGAAGAAGAATTTCCGTACTTCAAAATAGAAGTTTAAACTAAGGAGTGCACTCAAGTGAACTGAGCATACACAAAAAGCCATTAGCTCACTTACCATCTATGGAACCATCATTCTGTTCCAGATATTTGTTTATCTCCATAGCATTTAAAAGTGGTCCCCTCGAAGAATCAGATGTTTTCCCAAATCTAAACGATAACACAAAGGGGAGAGATATGTTAGGGTATCCAGGCTGGTAGACACGATATTTCCCATGAACATTTTCTTCAATATTAACAATAGCTTTGCTCATGTCAGGCTGGCCTGGGAGCACCAGTCTAAATTTCCGAGACTCATCTGGATCCAAATCTTCAATTTCAGCAAAGTAGGAGAAAGCCCAACCAAAGCCAGGAAAACCATCCAAATTCAACCTATAAGTTAATGACCCATTTGTACCAACTACAGCAGTCTGCATCACTTTTTCAGGTGGCATTAAATCACTGGTAATGTCAATCGGCATTTTGGTTGAAACTTTAACTGTGCCAGCAGCAACATCAACAAGGTAATTTGCTTTCTTCAGAGAATCAGATTCCCATATTCTATCAAATGGATCATCAGGATACCTGAAATTACAAAAAAAATATATATCCTCTTTTCTTATGACAAAATTATCTTGGAATGCCAGAGGTCCACAAATACTACAAATTTCTCAGTTAAACTTTTAAAATCTTAAGGGTTGAAAATGCAGGATTTCAGAGAACGTCTTTGACTTTTAATATCTATGTTTAATTACCATAGCTGGATAACAGATGAAACAACTTCATTCTCTTCTATTTTTTTTCCTTAATATTTGTATTTCGTTACCCATTAATTAAACAAACATTAAGATGAATGCAAACATGAAAAATCAGACTGTTTATCATTCTTCAGACAGCAGATGCATACCTAACTGGAGCTTCATCATTTGCACCAAAATTTATTCTAGCTGAAACACTTAGATAAAAGTGGTCTTCATATGGAGTATAGTAAACTGAACCATTGAATTGTCGAAGCTCAAGGGTAGAAATGAATGGTTGCCCAGTTGTAGCATTTGATAAACACACATCAATCGTAGGACTTGAAGCCAGAAATATAAGTTCTCGCTCCTCAATAGTAGTAGTATCCGAAATGACAATAGTAGACCAGTGAGTAGCCCCAAGGGAAATGTCAAATTTTGGATACACATTATTGTTGTCAAAATTACCATACAGAAATGTTGCTCTTATGAGATACCTAGTCCTTGTCATAACATCAAGTTTATAACAGTACTTCCTAGAATCAGCAGGAAAATGTCTGAGTGTCAAATATTGCTGCCTATTCTCATTTGCAACAGATATATTGGTTGTTTCTCCGAACAAAAACTGATTATCAGGAGTCCACTGAAGTCCTAGTTCATCAGTGAAATTTCCTTTACCTCCACAGTCCAAACTCACAAAGCCTGTTTTACATTTTCAAATGTCTTAGCGATACTAGTGTAGAACAAATACAAACATTTTAAGATTCAAATTTCAGACATTGGTTTGACATTCTATTCAGTGAATTTTTTCAAATTATACTAGAATACAAATCACATGAGGGAGGAAGAGTAAATATGTCCTCAGAGCAGAACTAATGCAAAGCAGTGGAAGAAACCTTGACAGTCACCTACAGATATGTTTCAAGGGAAATAACAAGTAGCAGAGACCACTTAAAACATAGCCGTCTTTGAACGTTAGCCAAAATTAAAATTTGAGAACGGAAAGCATTGAGTGAACCTTAGTTGACCAATATAAGCCACAATCACAAAGCATGTATATTAAAGACTAAAATGTCAATCACGTCTCTATCTTCCTCTGATGATAACCAATTAATCAAACAACATAATCTTGCTAAATAGACATTTAGGCAAAGGAAATATAAGTGAGGGATCTTCTTCTTTCTTTCGTTTTTTGGTTGATGAAGTAATAGTCTAGAACATAAGGCCACCCAAATCAAGATAGATTCCGGCCACTCTGCAAGAATGAATCACAATCTTAACTTTCTATGTAACAGCTAATAAGTATTTGTTAATTATGCCTCTCTTGAACAAATCAATAAAGTCCTATTATATGCAACTCATTCATATCAAATTATTTTTAATGAAACACGGCTTTTAAAAAAGTATGGTAGTGATATTTTGATCTGCTTCTCATTAAGGCTAGTAAATATCAAACAACCAAGAGAGTGAGCAATAGAAACGGAGCATGAATTCAAACACAAAGTTTAGCTATTTGATGGTTTACCCTTCCAGTGAAGGCTTAGATTCTCAGAAACCAACAAATTTCTAACTAAACTACATGACCCAGAAAACTAAACTTATTTCAACTTGCCTACAAATTTATCAAATTTTGATATCTAGTGTCCTGCACGGTCACCATCACCTGTTAGCTGAGCTAAATCTGTCGGTTTTTGCTTGTCATAGATTGTTATGTTAACAATATGCAGCATTTTCAAGGTTTAAATCCGCACCAGGTTCAAGTTTCAAATAAAACTACTGTAATTTAGGAAGGTTAAATCATGGCACTAGGGCATAATTACGAAGCTAAAACCACAATTTATTGTATTTATATATTGCAGCTTCTTCTGTTCATGTTTGGGCTATTAATTGCACATTACACGGAAGAGGTAGTACGAGAAAATTTTTCCACGATTCGTCAACAAGAACAGGACAAAATAGACCAAGAAAATGTTGTCAGAAGTGAGAAACTTCTACAGAAGTTGAAACAAACACAAAGATGAAATAACACCAGTAACATTAAATGCTCAAAATTGGTAACATATGCTTGTTTAAACGTTAAAACAAAAAAAAAAGAACGAAATATAACAATAACAGATTAACAGCAAAAGGAAAAAGGTGAAGTTTGATAGAAACGAACGTGCTTGTTCACAGAACTACGTATACTTACTCATACACACGCATACAAATACACACCTGGCCTCTGGGCTGCGGCCTTCTTGAAGAAGAGAAGAATATCAAATATCAGAAACAGCATGAAGACAAGTCCTCTCTCCATCTCGTGTCGTCAACTGATTTACCGCGGAAGGGCTGATGAGATAAAAGAAAGTGGTAAAGCAACCTAAACAAGTAAAGTTCTTCAACAGAAAACAAAGTAACTGCCAGAAACGGCACTTGCCAAACTGAGACACTAAACACTCCTGCTGAAAGAGCCTTCAACTATATTCATTGCAATGGAAGAAACAGAGATTAGTAGAACAGAGAAAATTAATGAGCTGAGTTTACGAGCTTGTAAGAAATTCTGGAGAACGAAGAGAGAGAGTTATTTGCTCTTCAACCTTTTTTCCGCTTTTCTCATTGGGGACTGAATGGGGACGGTGAGTAAGAAGGTAGGTCCCACGAATGATAAACAAGCTTGAGTCTTCTAGGATTTTGATTAAAATCGAAGGGATGAGATCCGAGGATCAAACGATAAATGAGTGGCGTCGAGGTAGTGGATCCCACCACTAGCTTCTGCAGCAGGGCGATTTCACATCATGCTCCGTTCTTGATTCTGTTTGGTTGTACAAAAAAACAAGGTTCAGCTTCACACACTAATAACTGGACGGTACAACTTGATATGAAAGATTGTTTGTTTTTAAAAAAAATAATTTCAACTTAATATAACGTGAATTTAAGCTTCACAAAAACAAGTCTCGAACTCTATAAACACCTTCGTCATTTTCTAATTCAATTATTTCTAATTTTATTATGCCAAACGAATTATTTTCTCAAGATTTATTTGAATGACAAATTTTTTTAATTTAACGTTAAATTTAATTAATTAAAAAGATATATTTGTTTTTAAATAAAAATTTTAAAAATAACAAATAATAAAATTAATTTTATAAAAATAATTATAATATAATATAATATTAAAATAGTAATAAAAATGTTGAAAAATTAATAAATTAACAAAAATTTTAAAAAATTAACAAATTGATTAAAAATTTTAAAAAATTAACAAATTAATAAAATGTTAAAATAAAATAAAAGTTTAAAAAAGCATCGACAGTGGTAATAATTGTAAATCTTATCAAGTGATCAGAAATATCTACCTGGTTAATTGACAAATTGATCTGTGCTTTAACCATCAAAACGGCTATATGTAGCCACTGATTGAAGCAAATAATCATTTCATGTCACTTGATTAGATTTACGACAACGATGACTTTTTTTAAAATTATTTTTGAAGGTTTTGCTTGAAATTATTTTTTAAGCTATAATTATCTGGCGAAATGATAAACTCCCACCTCAAGTTGGATGAAATGATATTTGCACATAAAATTGATAAAAAAAAAAAAACAACTGTTCATCCCTTTCTTGAATTTGTTAACAAATTTTATTAAATTTTTTATAAAATTGTTAAAAGAAATACCCTTAAACTAAATATTAATTAATAGGGTTATTTTAATAATGAAAAGTTTACTAGTATAGATATAAATAGGGTTATCAATGAAGTGTAATAGTATGTTTGGAGATAAACTATCATTTTATAAGTGTAAGACCTGCCGCCACGCATATCGCTGCGGTTGAATAATATATTTTCTTTTATTAATATTCTGAAAATTCGTTACACGTGACGAGAATCCTACGAAAAGAAACCTGCTGCTACTGTACAGTATATGAGCGGAAGCTGAAAACTGAAATATACAATAGGCCCAAAATAGTCTTTTTATATACAAACTGTTTTTATACATATATACAATGGTACATACAAAATGTACAATACAAAACCCAACAGGCCAAACTAAAAACTGAAAACTATGTGGAGTCCCTCTCCCATCAACCACGGTCCACCCGCTCCTCGCTAGCAACACACGTACCTAAAAAGGAAGGAAGAAGGAAAAGAATGAGTGATAAAGATCACCCAGTAACCGATCCTTACTTCCCTCAACCCAAGCAAGCAAACACACATAACACATACCTGGCTTGACCCTAACATTCATCTATTTGCTTGTTGAAACTGATTACATTGTTTATTCTGTTATCTGGATTTTATTACTAATTCATGTCATGAAATATGAGTCATGTCATGCTAACTGGAAACTGAATATGCATGTATCTGAATATCTACATATCTAAAGATATCTGTTGTGCTGATTAGGCTGATGAATACAAGGATTTGACATCTTGACCATGTGGGCTGAATAGTCTAGCTAAGGGCTAAAAAGCTGAATATACTGAAACTGGACGATCTGACCATAGTCAGAAGGTTGGAATCCCACAGATAACCCCTCGAGTTCATCCAAAACTCTAATCCGAATATCAGATTCTGAATGTTGAATGACTAATGAATTTGGATCCTTTGATTCTTTCTCATATTGATGTCTTGGCATGTCATGCTATGAAATGTTTATACAGCATTATTTATCTGATTATATCATTATCTGCTGCTTATTAGCCTTTAAATTGGTTTCTCATGCTTAATTATTCATTTTAATCAATTTTTGGAAAACTATGCTGGCGCACGGGCGTGTGAGCAAGGCACATGGGCATGCAAGGAACACACATAGGTGTGCATGGCAAAGGCACATAGGTGTGTGCACAAACACACGGGGTCATGCGTTGGCTGTGTAGCTGGTCGTGCTTGCTTCTGGAGAAAATTACACATTCATTGGAAAATCAGGCATACGGTCGTGTCCCTCAGGACACATGGGTGTGTCCTCTGCAAACAGGTCATGCACACTTCATGCACACGGGCGTGTCCCTACAGAAACAAAGGCACACGGGGCGTGTGTCTTGCTCTGCACCGACGACACATGCCTAGAATTTACAAGAATTCATGCCAAACATCAACCAATCTCAAATTAACTGAAAGCATGCATTTCTAACACTTCAGTATGCATACAAAACACTTTAATTTCATCCATCACAAACTACATCTCAATCCACCATGAAAATCATTCATTCTCTCACATACACACACACAATCATAAGCAAGCATGGTTCATGGATGGAAATCATCAACTCAAGCATCATCTCATCAACATATCAATGTATAAACTCATCGTATAACTCATAAACATGCTAGAAACATAATCAAACATTTTCAAGCATCATCAGTCATCAAACATAAGCTGGGAAACACAAGGAAGAAGTAAGAAAGCATTTACCTCTTGCAATGGCTGCTGGAAAACTTTCTCTATCTAATCTTTTCCTTCTCTAGATGGATTGGGAGCTGTTGGATGCTAGAAATATGTTTTAAGGTTGGGAGTCACTGAAACAAAAGAGAAACTTTGGCTGAAAATGGGTGAAACGGGTGAGAAAAGGCTAACAACTCTCATCTCTCTCCTCCAACACACTTGCACGGGCGTGCAAGGCAAAGTGCACGGGAGTACACAAGGGAAAAGGAATAAACTTCATTTCTCGCACTATGCATGATAGAAACCTCCCAAAGGGAATCATGTGTAAGCCACAAAGGCTTAGGAAACTTACTATCTGACCCCTAAACTCTTCTAAACTCTCAATCTATTTCTATTTCTCACATCTAACCTTCAAACTCTACCCTAAATGGCATTTCTAATCCTGGGATGCTACAATAAGATGTTAAGGTGTTAATAAAACTTTTAAAAGGATTTTAAAATTTGAAAAAATTTAGAATATTTTAAAATTTAAATATGTCTCCATAATTTAAAAAATGATAATTACACTCTTAAAGAACACAACAAATTAGAAGTGAAAATATCATATTAAAAATTATCGATGTTATAATATATTTTAAAATGTATTGGTAAATATGATAACACAATGGTGGTTTTTGTTCGTCAAGTCAAGTTGATTCAATTGATGTTACTATAAGCTATAAAAATAAAATTAAAATTAAAATTAAAATGTCGATTTTGTATAAGTGTCTATATATTAACTAAGAAAATTAAAATTACACTTACATTTACATTTGGGATTCCTAAACAAACCTATGGAAAAATAGATCATGCACCCTTAGTCTGTAGTGCGAAATTAAAACCATACACCCTTAATCTAAACAATAAATAAAAATTCACATACCCTTAATCTACACATTCACCCTTAGTCTACACAAAATATATTACCTACACCATTAATCTACAACAATTAAAATGTGGTAGGCCCTACAACAAAAGGTTAGTGGTTTGATCTGATTTGGGGTAAAATAAAAGCTTGAGGCCTAACTGTCGCGTCCGCTTACTGATCAACATGCATTCGTACATGC
The DNA here is from genome assembly GCA_026122585.1 of Anacardium occidentale. Taxonomy (NCBI): domain Eukaryota; kingdom Viridiplantae; phylum Streptophyta; class Magnoliopsida; order Sapindales; family Anacardiaceae; genus Anacardium; species Anacardium occidentale. The sequence continues at coordinate 8,767 of JAJEJH010001295.1, read as the reverse complement.
ATTTTACCATGCAAAATGGATAATGGTATGCGCACAAAATTACGTAAGTGAATTTAGCCAAACTTATGAGTGATCAAGTTGGAGTTTGTTTGTCTAGAGTCTATTGTTTGAGTAACATGCAACTGACCTTTTAATAGTACATGGACGTTCATGATTTGAACATCCACACAAGCATCTACGTTCATTTACCTATTGCTCAAACCAAATTAATGCCAAAATATATACCTGCACTATATCAACCATTCATTGCAAAATCACACAATATCATTTGGCCATTTTTATTTACAATAGGATAAGTGATTTTGCAATATTCTCATGTTACTTTAACAATCTCACACATTCATGCCAGATAACGATGTTCATGCACATTTACAAACATACACATATGAGAGACATGTATATAGACAAAAAAGAAACACACACACACACACACAAAATGAGAACAACATATGAATGAATATACATATATACGTGTCTCCCTTTCATATATTATTTCACATGGATTAATGTTGAACATAAAAAAACATACAAAACTAAACATATTAGTGGAAAATCTAGTGTTATGCATGGATGGCCAATGATGTTGGACCCACGCACAAGACCAAAAGGTCCACACTTTGTGTGCTAATATGATATGTAAGAAAATGAGTGATTCTCGCTCAGAGATGAAATAATGAAAAAGGAAAACCCTCTTTCGAGGGACTAACTTATACATCTATGTCTCTGAAAGTTGCTAGTAATGAAGAGTTGATAAAATTCAATCATTGTGGGTAGAGATCCGCGAGTCTATGCTTGGTTGTCCATGTATTTCTTCTCCTTCCTCTTGTGATTTAGAGAAAAGTAGGTTTTAATAGATGGATATGTGTTTGTGCTTGTGTTGTTTTGGATGGTGAGCTAAAGGTTTTTGGTGCATTAATGGATTTCCCTCTTATCTCTCTCTTTCTCTTAATAGGTATTATAGAATAAAAATGATAGATCCCTCCTACTTTCCCATAAATGTTTTGCTTTTATTTTACCTCAAAAGTATTGATCCATGGATTCATGATGCATGAGTGCACTTTACACTCAGGTTTAGAGATCCTAAACATTCATTTAAGTGCAATTAAACAAGATAACAAACAGACTAACTTGCAGGAATCGCTCGCTCAATAATTGACAACATCAACTCAACATTAATAGGGGTTCAAAATTGGGACACACAGAATAGTTCCCGAAAAGGGTAAACTTGTTTGGTTAAAATAGTATCTCTATAGATAAATTTTGAAATAAAATAGGAAAATTATTTATTTATCCTTAACAAAATTTAAAAAAAATTTTACACTTTAAATACATCATTATTATAATTTTTATATTAAGTTACATTAATACTTTTATTATAATATTTAGATAAAATGGTATTAATATTTTTTGATAGTTAAAATTAATTATTGGTTTTGATGAAATAGTTAAATTATTTTTTTAAACTCAAGTGCGATAATTGTTATTTCATCAAATATTACATCATAAATTGTCATTCTTTTCCAAGAAAACTGTCTCATTAGTTTACTGATTAGCTGCCGAGTAATAATGATTTGACACGTGGTGGTTTGTCATTGAAATTTAATTCAAACTCTTGTATATGCCAAAGAATTCTGTGTGCATTATTTCTTGAGTCATGAGAGAGAATGACAATAAGATTTGAGACAACACATCCCTACAGACTAGATGAAAAAAGCAAGATGAAAAGATGTTTCCATTATTATTCCTTGAAGAATCCTAGGGAAAGGAAGTTTCATCCTCTTATTGAAGGAAGATAACACTTTTTTTTTTTTGAAAAAGTCATAGTCTTCTGATCTTTTTTGAAGAAATCATAATCTTTTGTTTTTTGTTTTTTGTTTTTTTTTACGAAAGTGTGGTTGTATGGTAAATTTCCAATAATTGACCAATAAAATTTGTAAAATAAATATTATCATCAAAATTTGATAAATTTTTACTGTTTATATAGTTTTAAATTATGTTTTAACTATTTCGATATCTAATTAATCGATTTTATTATTATTATTATTAATCTATTAAAAATTATTTTATTACGAGAATATAATTACTTTTTATTGATTTATTTGAAGGAAATTAATTTAAATATTTAAAAACTATTTTTATTTATTTTTTTTCTGTGTTTACAACTTTAATCAAAATTACATGCATACCCAGTCATATGTGATATGCATAATTATTGAATCAACAATTATATCAAACAAAATTCACACGTAAAAGCTATATCTATAAGTATTGAAGCAATTTGGTATGGTCAACAAATTTAGGCTTTTTTTGACCAACTCTAATGACTAAAATTATCTAAAATAGTGACTTGATCGCTGTATTTAATATTAAATACATTATAGTATTAAAAAATTGATATTTTTATATCAATTTATTTGAAAAATTAGGTTAAAATTATGATTTAAAATTTTAATCCAAAATTGGTTATTATATATAAAATTTGATGATATTTATAATTAAAATCACGTCATAAAAGTTTTATATATTAAATGAAAAAATTTGAAGAGTCAAAAGAGTGAATTCATGAAGAATAAATCAATACATGCGATTTCGCATTACCATGCATGTTTACTATGCACGTCATGCATGGTGATGTAGGTTGGGAATAAGAGTATAAAGTGAATTTTAAAAATGTTTGAATTCAAGTACATATACTATGATAGTATCTATGCGTAATGTCGTTTAAAAATTGAGGATTTTATATTTATTTGTGATTTGTATACTGTACGTGATTGGATATAGGCAAAATTTTTGTTGGATTCATAAAAGCCAAAAAAAAAAAAAAATTTGTATTTTAATTATTTTAATTAAAATCCCTTATTTTAATATTTATTAAAAAAATTTAATAGTATTTTTTTTTTATTTTAGTAACTTTTATTACTCAATGGGTCAAATTCCATATTCATTGTTTAATTATAAAATAAAACACGTAGGGTTGGATACGAAGCAAATCGAATGCAAACACGAAATTGTTTGAGTTCGCTTCATTTGGGTCTCCTAGCATATCTGTGTTTGGCTCGTGTTCGACGAACAGCTGTGTTGAGGAGTTTGAGTTTCGCATTTGTATGAGTCATGCACGGACAAGTTCATTCGTGAAGCTCGGTATCATTGTTGCGAATGAATAGAGTAGACGATTGAAATTGGATTACGACCGAGACGGAACAAAGACGATGAGGGAAACAGACGGGACTAGCCGAATAGGTGCTCGTCGTCAATACTGGATTTTCAAGGGAAATGATGGAAGAAATTCTGGTTTCTGGAACCGAACGAATAGTTCGGTTCAACCAAATTGTTTGTCTCACCAAGTTCAGATTCGTATTCATTTTAACCGAACGTCATTATGCAAGCTCGTATTCATGTTCGATTCGCGATATGCTCAATTCGTTTCGTGGGCAAACGAAGCGAACTGAAAAATAAGCCCGAACGTGTTCATCTCGTATCTAGCCCTAAAAACACGTATCCCAAATTTAATATTTTATACTGATTATTGTCAAGCCCAAGAACCAATGAATTATTGAATTAAGAAGTGCTCTCGCACAGCGCATCCATGAATCAAAGTGTGTCCAGTTTTTAAAATTATCAGTAAAGTATCTTAGCACTTAATTTCAATACAAAATAATATCTATCCAAATGAAAAACTATTTGCCAAATTGACTAAACCAGCATAATCATCCATATTTTCGCTATGACGTGATTTTTAAAGCCACGTCTCTTGCCATCTTTTCCCACACCACACACAATTCTTTTAACTTTTAAGGCCTGCTTCAAAGCTTGTCACTTTAATTTTATTTTACTTTTTCTGATAACAAAGATCAAAACTGATGAGTTAGGTTCTTCAAAAAGCCCCTCTGAACAAATTCAGAACACAAAATTTCTCCAAATTAAACCAGCTTTTGGATATTCTATTAAGTGGAGACTCAAAGATTTGCTTTTTTAATGTGCATTAAGTTTGGATTTTAGTAATAAAAGTGAGAAAAAGAAGAAGATGATATTCTTAATATTATTATTGTTTTTGTTGCGTGCGTGGGATTATTTAGGGTTAACTTTTATCAAAGTTAGAGCTTTGTCCAAACTTTCCAAAAAGGAAATTGATTTCTCCCCCTTTTTTTAACGCTTCAACTTGTTTTTTCCTTCATACGTGAGGAGGATGGACTTTTGAGTGGAATCATATGCTGTGTACAGATAGGTTGGCTTTTCTTTTTCTTTGATTTGGCTCCGTTTATGTCTAAGTTTAGGAGGGCTCTTTGTTGACTTCACTGTTTCAAAAGAAGTTAACCCTAATAAATAAAAGTTACTAAAAACAAAGGTTATTCAGATTTCTTTTTCAAATATAATAATGGTGTATTTAGCAATAAGAAAAATTGACGACTTCCATGGACCTAAAATTCACTTCTCTTCAACAAAAGTGATGGACTCCTTGCCACCCCTACTAATGAAGTAAAGAATCTCCGTTTCCTAAGACATCCCATCTCAGAATTTTAATTTTGTTTTTTGATATCTAAGGCTGGATTCGAACTGAATATATTCAGATTCATTTTTGAATTCGATTCGAACGAATTCAAAACGAACCGAACGAATACGAATACGAACACAAACCCGAACTGTAATTTTTAAATTTAAGGAACACGAACTATGCGAACAGAATACGAACACGAACCCGAATTTAAAATAATAATTTTTAATTAAATTTTATTAATTATTTGTATTAATTATAATTTTTAATAAATATAAAAACGAATTATACAAATTGAATACGAATACGAGTCAAATACAAACTTAGTTATACGAACCGAACACGAATACGAACTTTGCTAAAAAATATACGAGTCCGAACCTGAACAGTACGAAATAATCCCGAACACGAAAATGTTACTGTTTATGTTTGATTCGGCTCGAATCCAGCCCTATTGATATCTCATAAATTTAATAAATTTCTTTTATTCTTTTTAAATATATTTTAAAAATATTAACATTTCATTGACTTCACTTTTGTTATATAAAATTACTTTTGTATTCTTAAAACAAAATTTTAGAAAATTCAATAGAAAGACAATAAAAAGTGAAGAAAAGTCTTTATAAGCAATCCTTAGAACACAGTTTCAAAATAGGTGAAAATAATTACCAACATTATAAAGAAGAAGATAGCAGTAAGTTTATATGTGAAAATCAAACAATTTTGTATTGTTTGTAACCAGACATATCAATGCACATTTTTTCTTCTATGATATTATTTTTTTAAAGAATGATTTGAATAGCATAAAATAGTTTACAAGACAGGTATCAAAAGAAATATCCTCCTGGCCTACATACTGGTTAGTATATTACCTACTGAATGTTTTGCAAAACATCGAATTTTTGCAAGATGATCCAAGAAAGTTATTCCTCTAGCCTAAACACTGGTCAAAATATGACTATTGAAGGTTCCACAAAATACCAAATTTTAATAAGATGATTTGATGTTTTAACCCTATTAAGCAAATTTGGCTAAAATTGCCCCTTTGGGTAAAAAATGATATAAGTTCCCTCTCAAGGCGATAGATGATGGAAATACCCCCTTCAAGGTGGAAGTTAACCTAAATGTCCACTTAGGGTGGTAAATTATGAAAATTCCCCTTCAAAGTAGAAAATGACCTAAATGCCCCTTCAAAGTAACATATTACGAAAATACCCCTTCAAAGTGAAAAATGACTTAAATGCCCTTTTGAGGCGATGTATAGCAAAAATAGCCTTTAGAGGTGACATTTGACAAAAATTCCCCTTTAGGGCAAAAATGACCTAAATACCCTTTCGGGGTGACAATTGACAAAAATGACTCTTTAGGGTAACAATGGACAAAATACCCTTTCGAAGTAGAAAATTATGAAAATGCCCCTTTAAGGCAAAAAGTGACCTAAATGCCCTTTCGGGTGACAATTGACAAAAATGACTCTTTAGGGTAACAATGGACAAAATACCCTTTTAAAGTAGAAAATTATGAAAATGCCCCTTTAAGGCAAAAAGTGACCTAATGCCCTTTTAAGGCAACAACTAGCAAAAATGCCCTTTTAGGGCAATAAACAGTCTAACTGCCTCTTTGGGGGAAAAAAAATATGAAAATGCCCCTTCGAGACAAAAAATGACCTAAATGCCCTTTTAAAGCAACAACTGATGAAATACTTCTTCAAGGTGACAACCGATGAAAATGCCTGTTTAGAGCAAAAAATAACCTAAACGACAAATAAATGCGATTATTGTTTTATATTTTTTTCTTATTTTCATGCTTTTTTTGCTTTGACTACCTATGGAATGCCCTATGAGTGTCTGTATTGCTCATCCGTGGACTTGGTTAATCTGTCCACTTATCTTAGTCAAATTAGATCAAATTTTCAACTTAAGCTCATCTATATTTACCTTGACTAGTGGACAGGAGTAAGCGAATGTCTACCCTTAGACTGTCCATCTTCTTCGAGGGTTTCACCTCTGTCTACACACGACTTAGATTTGAAAGGTATAAAAAAAGAATAGTTTCTGTAGTGACCCCGCCCCAGGCCTACTGTGCGCAGTTATAAAATATATATATATAAATATATATATAATAATAATGAAAATGTGCCTGTGACGGAGACCCCTACGAGGGAAAAGAATTTAAACTACTACTCAAAATACTTTAAATATTAATATACGGAAGCGTAATTTATATAAAAAAAAACTTAATAAAAATAAGTCACAAAGACTTTTCTGAAATTCCAGGCTACTCATGTATTAAAATATGTCATACAACAGTGCATAATAATAGAATACACACAAACATAAATACATGAGATGCGATTAACAAAGCAAATGAGCCGAATCTCAAAACTAGCTGCCGAGCCATGTCCCCAAAACCTCATAGCTGATCGCCGCATCTCAGTCCCCAAAACTCACTGACCTGCAAAAGAGAAAGGAAGGGAAAGGGGTGAGTGACAAAATCACTCAGTAAGCATTTTCTAGCTCTTACATAGACAGGTCATCAAGCAACGGCTGATCCTCGATCAGACCTCGGAATCATAGCTTACAGTTTTCTCAATCATTCTTATCTCTTATTTCTTTACTTTTTTTCTTTATTAAGTTTTCAGAATTCTCATGTGTTTTATGCTCTGTTCTCTGCTTTTATCTTATATGTTTTCATGTATGTGGTACATGACATGATATGCATGCTCTGATGTCATGTAAATCTCATTTTCTCATAAAACTTGCCCTTTGGGCTGATTTTCTGAAAATATACTCTTTTCTGAAAACTCTTTCTCATAAAAATCTTTGATCCGAAGATCCTCATATATATACATATAGTATCTCTGAAAACAGTATCAAAAGTACTGTATCTGAAAAATAACTCTACTATGCTGGCCAGTCTGATGAATACAGGGATTCGACACATTGGTCGTATGAGTTCAAACCTATAAGAAAACTACTCGTGCACGACCATGTTCTCTCTAGCGAACCATGGTTTCCCTCTCTAGCGGGCGTGCGAACTCACAGGTGCCCCCTCGTATCCACCCCTAACTGATGTCCGGAACATCGTATATATATATACTTTTAAAATATCTCTTGGATCCGTAGATCCCTTTCTGAAAATATATCATGTATGTGGCATGCCATGCTCAATGTCTCTCAATCATGCATGATATATTATTTTCTCATGTTATTCTCGTGTTTCGCATGCTTAGATTTCGCTTAGGGAAGCTTAGGGTAGCTTAACTTTAATTAAAAATCTCATTTCTTTCTTTCTTAAGCCACACGGGCGTGTGTGCTCGCGTGCACGGACGTGTGTCAAGGCACACGAGACCGTGAGCCTCTCGTGCTGATGGGCGTACAACATTCTGGAATCAATTCTCAAGAAATCAAGGAAAAGGCCGATCACATGGGCGTGTGGTGCGAATACACGGGCGTGCATGGCTGGGCACACGGGCGTGTATCACACTGCATGGGCGTGTGTCTGCCTCAGCACCCTCCCGTGTCTTGCCTACACGGGCGTGCACAAATGGGGATCTCACACACGGGCGTGTCCCCTCGGGCACACGGGCGTGTGTGTGGATTTTCATACGCACACGGGCAGGAAGCAAGGCCGTGTTTCATGCAGATTTGAGGCCACACGGGCGTGTCCCCTCGGGCGCACGGTCGTGTGCTCAACCCAGAATCTGTAAAATGTGTCTGGAAACCCAGAAAATCCCACACAACTCATCCAATACTTAATCATCTTTCAATTAATCACAAACATAACATATTCTCATGCCCATAAACACATTCAACTCATACATTTCTCATTTAACTCATCAAATCTCATGCATTTCTCATCCAAAGCATACCCAAGCATGTAAAAATCACACATTGCATATTCATCTCAAAATCATCATACATCTCATCATTTCATCATCATATCATGCTGGAAAAACATGCTCAACACACAGCAAGCATCCAATAAGCTGGAAAACAGGAAAACTTGCTGGAAACCTAAGTGAAGAGGTAAAGAAATACTTACCTCTTGCCATGGCGTCTGGATCTCTCACCGGAACAATGGCCGCTGGCTGGACGATTTCTGGTCTAGGGTTCGCTGGAAAGGAGAAGAGAAAGAAGCTGAAGGAAAAATGCGAGGGAAAAAGCTGGGGGAAAAGAAATATATCTCATCTCTCTCTTGGCACACGGGCGTGTGCCCCTCAAAACCTCAAACTCTCTCTCTTTAACCCCTCAACTTAGTCTAAATGACAATCCT
>JAJEJH010001294.1:0-32533 GCA_026122585.1 Anacardium occidentale | reverse complement strand
CGTGTAGATGTATGTCTTGATGTAGGTGTAGGTGTACGTATACGTGTACGTGTCAGATGTCTCTATCACAAGCCAAACAAAGGCGTTTACATAGCATTCATATTTTTATCCCAGCACATAAAACACATACAGGCACTCATTCAAGGCTCTTCACATACTTATACTTTATGAATATAATTTGAAGTTCAACATCAGAAATCCCAATTCATGCCCAGACCACCAACCCCATGTAAGCAAAAAAACAACCGAAAACATCAATCATCAAGCAAGGCTCACAACCACAAAATCACCGTACTAACCAATCAACAGCTAAACTATAATTTTTATAAAATACCCACTAAAATTCAAACTCTAAAATCCACACACAAAAAGGAAAAAACTAATGCTATTCAAAAGAAAAATTCAACTGAGGAAAACAAAGAAGAATTCACCTGGGGGATGAGATGTTCAAAATCATTAATTTGACCAGAGAAGACTTTCAAGAGATAGTTTTCCAGCTTCTTCGCCAAATCAACTTCCCAGTTAGCTTGTAGTTCACGTTCTGGCAACACCGTGAAGCGGGTATCACTACAGCCAACCGAATTGTAGTTCGGTTCCGCTTGTCTGCAGTTAGTCATTTTGTAAGGGCAGAGTGATTCGACCTCACATTGTAATTGGAGCTCATTTCAATTCCTCGGCTTTTGGATTTTGGGAGAGTTGGAAATAAAGTGGCATGAAAGAAGGGGAAAACCTTCGGGGCTATGAACGCTTTGTTCGATTGTTTGTTTATCGAGAAAATGAACAGAAAGTGATGGAAAATAGAGTAAGATTTCAGAGTCGGGAGTTGAAGACACTGGGTTTGTATTGATTTTAGAAAAACAGCGAAACAAAGAAGGTTCAAAAAGAGTTGATCTGCCTTCCCACCCACTCGGCAAGATGATAATTCAACTATAATTAATACCGGATTCGTATTGAATAATAATTCAATTCTAATTATCATTGGGCTTAATCTGAAGCTAACCCGATGGTATTATAATTAGCATCAAATGATAATTAAATTATAATCTAATTCTAATTAGTATCGGATATAATTTGATATAATTAAAATTGGATTAGAACAAATTATAATTTGATTCTAATTAGTATCACACATAATCCAATGCTAATTAGAAATTAGCATTGAATTAATAATGGATAAAATTTTTTGATATTAATCCAATTCAAATTTCATTATAATATTATGTCAAATTTAATCCAATACAAAATTTCAATGTTAATTAGCATCAAACATATTTTTGATTTTAATTAGAATTGAATTAGTATTGAAACAAATTATGATGTTAATTAATATCGAAATTTTGTTGATGCGAATTTATCTGACATAAATCCGATTCTTATATTTTTTTGATATTGATATATATCCAAACTCGAATTCAAGTACGAATTCAAAAATATCAACATCGATTCATGCATTGACGACTCCAAATTGTCTCTCAAGCCTATCGAAGCCTTTTCAAGCCAATCATACAAGAAAAATGAGCTTATTCGACTCCAATCAAAATATTCAAGAGGAATTTCGAACCATTTCACACAATTTTCGTCGAAGCCTTCGAATCGTGCTTGAGCTTGGCAACAATCAAAAGTGGCACATTAAAGAGTGTGAATTCATCAAATGGCTTCATATGAAGCCAATGAAAGAAACGAGAGTCGAATCGGATTGGAAACGCACAAGTGAGGAAATGGCCTGGCACGCATGGCCCAACGCACGCCCGTGAGCGCCCATGCCGCACCTTGTCGCGCATATGTGCGCGCACGCGCGCTGCCTTTGTAGAGCAAGCAAGCGCGCTGTCCACACGTATGCTGCATGCCGCAGCACCTACATTCTGTCCTCCATTCTTCCATTCCCCTGTTTTTCAGCCAGTTTTGCATGCCACAGCTCCCAGAACTTCTCCAAAGCAACATCCTTGATATTTTGAGTTTCAAATGACCTCTAATACGGATTTGAGTGCTAACGATTTTTTAGGTCAAATTCAAGTAATCAATTCAAATCGAATCTTCAAATCGAAAAATTCAAATCAAGGTCAATTCAATCAAGGAAAAATTACATGAAAATACATGCATGTAAGATTATGATATTTTAATTATGTTTATATTTAATTGAGCATTGTAATTAGTTTTTAGGCCACTTTAATACCTTTGTAATTTTCTTTTTAATATTTTCTTTATTTGACTTGTAATGTATTTTAAGTAACTAGGATTTAGCTTAAATTTAACCATGGTTAAAGCTTGCCTATATAAAGGCAACTGAAACTCATCGTAAAGGAGCTTTTGATGAATTAATGAAAATTTGAGAGCTTTGGCTTTCCTTCTTTTTGTTCTTAGAACTTGGTATTCTTGGGAACCAAGTATCAATCCTTTATCCAATTTTCTAACAAGAGGAAGTTGATGGTGGAAGAACTTTGGTGGTGGAGTTCATCCTCTATCCTTGGTTCACCCTCAAGTTGGTGGAAGATTCCTTTATACTTAAGGTTGGTTTTTCTTACAACATTTTCATTTATGTTTGTTGGTGATGAATTAGTGTTGGATTTAGGTAGAAAATTGCATATATTTGAAGGCTTTGATGTTTGTTTGGGGCTGAAATTTTAAGGGTAAAATTAGGAGAGTTTAGAATCAATTTTGGGAGCATTACAAACCCTCCCATTATTGATCAGATATTATTCCAATTTTATTTAGTATTGGATTTGGTTCGATGCTAAAAACAATTTTTTGTAGTGTCACATCCCACACCTTAGTTATGAGGCAGAGTTCATCTTTTAAAGGGTTGATGAGGCTTTGGCATGATAAGGTCCATGACATTACGAATTTGGTCCATGACATTACGGTGTAGTGTCACATCCCACACCTGTTCTTGAAATAGAGCCAGCTTTGACTGGTAAATAATATTATATATGATGTGCAGTATCAATGGTATAGATTAGATTCTATTATGAACTTATCATTGAGAGATGGGAAACCTCAAAAATTTCATTAAATCGGTAAGTAAGACAGTCCTTACTAACTTATCCCATTCTAAGACGTTAGGCATTGATTAAGATCTAAACTTTGGTTCAGATACAAATTAAACCCCTAGAAAATATTCATATATATACATACATATAGGGATAGGACCAATAAAGAAGAGAGGAGAGGAGAGGAGAGAAGAGCAGAGAGAGAAGGTGGAAGAAGAGTCAGTAATATATATATACATATAGGTAGCTGGAAGTGTAGTGTTAATGTGGATTAAATATTTGGCAGAAGCTATAAAACAAAAATGTTACGAGAATGGTCCTCCATCCATTCACAAACTGCCGCTACCTACATTTCGATGCCTTCCATCCATTTACTAACCCACTTTTTTCAGTAAAACCTTATTTAATGTTTGGGATGGTAACCTCAATGATATTTATATATTTGATTAAAATTATAATATATCTATAAATAATTATTTTTCTTATATTATGTTTTTTGAATAAATTAAGATATTTTTTATTTATGAATTGTTTGACTATAATTTTCAAAATAACATTTATATTATTAATATTATTTGTAAAATTAATAATGGTAATATTATTGTCTAGTATTATTCATTTATTAATTTATTATAATTTTAAGAATCACATTAATATTATCATTTATAATATTAATAAATGGTAAAATTCGTACTTTAGAATTTAAGTCAATTGGTTTGGGACATTTCAATTAGCTTTGATTTTCTTTTTGTTAGATTTCGTGGCTTTACGATACACTATTTTAATTAGAATTCTTGTAGTAATTCTGATTACAACACACTAATAAAAGATGGTTCATATGCACTCTACTTTAATAAAAATAATATTATGGTATTTAATAACATTCACCATGTGATTAGTTTTGATTGTTAATGTTTACAGATTTCCTCACTTTCAACAATTTGAAAATTTTGGACATTAAAAGCACTCCTCTTTACAACAATTTTTTTCGGATGTTGAATGGATTGTTTAATTCTCTTCAGACTTTATGGCTGATGAAAACAAGTTTAACAAATATGTTTCTTGAGCAAGGTTATTACTTCTCTTTCTCTTTTACAACTGTAATTAAGTGTTTGCTTGCAATTCAACCAAAACCTGCTGGTAGAACTTATATTTATATCTATTGACTAGGTAAATGTTAAGGAAATTTTTTTTTTTCTTTTCTTTTCTATATTACAATTTAAAATAACCAAGGTTTTAATAACACATACATATACATAATAAATTGTATTAAATATATATATATATATATATATATATTACATACACACACACACACACGCACATTGTGTTGTTTATTGAAGTTTTTTTATTAAACTTAATATGGAAAACTTTTAAATATTAATTTTGAATATTATTACTTAGGTAAACAAATTATTATACAAATTTTTTAATGTATTAATTTATTGTCTAGTATTAATTATTAATTATTTGATTATAATTTAAACGAAGGTTAATAAGTTTCTCGCTCTCCTTTTATGTTAATTTAATTGTTTTATTAAAAATTGGCATAATATCAAGTAATTAATTACCAATTAATATTATATCAAATGGTTTATGTTTACAGTTTTGCCCAGATTCAAGAGTTTGAAAGATGTGCACATGAGTGAAATTACTCTCAAGAATTTCCCTATGATATTGAATGGATCATGCAATTCCCTTGAATCGTTGAGGCGTTATAGTTGCAATCTTACAAGCATCTTAGTTAAGCAAGGTAATACTTCTCTTTTCTTACAATGTTAATTAGTTTTTAGTTTCCCATCCAATTGTTTCAACATTAATTAGTTCTTAGTTTCCCATCTAATCAAACATAACCTATTAATAATGTTGCTCAAATTAAGGATAATATTAATCTTAAGATAAGATAGTTCCATATTAATTTTTATGAATGTCTACAGATTTGCCCACTTTCAAAAATTTGAAAATTTTGGACATTTATAACACTTATCTTGGGATGTTCAGTAGATCATTTCTTGAACAAGGTTAATACTTTTCTCTCTCCTTTACAAGTTTAATTAAGTTTTAGCTTACAATTCAACAAAAAAATTATTGGTGCACTAGATTAATAGTTAAACATACTGATTAATTATCAAATTTCATAATTATAATTCGATTATAACAATTTTTATTTCAGGAATTTGTAGGTCACTTCATCTCCAAGAGTTGTACGTTAGCAACAGTGATTTGGGGGGTAACCTGCCTTGGTGCCTTGCAAACTTGACTTCCCTTCAAGTATTTGATATCTCATCAAATCAATTTACATGAGACATATCCTCGTCTCCTCTTAAGGTGCTCACATCCATCCAGTACTTAGGACTTTCAAACAATCATTTCCAAATTCCAATTTCCCTTGAACCATTGTTTAACCACTCAAAACTCAAGTCCTTCCAGGGTGGGAATAATGAAATTTATGCTGAAATTGAGTCACAATATTTGGTCCCAAAATTTCAATTAAGGTCCATTGTATTAAGCACATACAGATATAATGGTTCATTTCCCAAATTACTACATGACTCATTTCTGAAATTCCTCTACAATCAACATGACTTAGAAGGAGTTTATTTCTTCAACCTTAATTTGAAGGGAGAGTTTCCAATTTGGTTGTTAAACAACAACACCAAACTAAAAAGACTTTATCTAGTTAATAATTCTCTTTCTGGCCCTTTACAATCACCAATTTATCCTCACATGTTTTTGGAAAAATTAGATATCTCCATCAATTCCTTCCATGGGCATATTCCAATAAAAATTGGAGCTTATCTAACTATGCTAAGCTATTTAAACTCGTCTAGAAATGCTTTGAATGGTAGTATTCCCTCATCATTTGGTGACATGAAATCATTGGAAATTTTGGACTTGTCCAACAATTTATTGATCGGACAAATACCTCGTCAGATGGTCATGGGTTGTTTTTCACTACAATGCCTTGTATTGTCAAATAACACCCTACAAGGTGAAATATTCCCAACAACTTTTAACCTGAAAAACTTGTTAAAGTTGCAATTGGATGGCAATAACTTCACCGGAATAATCTTAGATAGTTTGTCTAATTGCTCTTTAGAAGGGTTGTATATAAGTGACAACCATCTTGTTGGCACGTTACCAAGGTGGTTAGGAAATATGCCAAATTTGAAGGATATTATACTGTCAAATAATCATCTAGAAGGTCGAATCCCATTGGAGTTTTATCAATTAGAAAATCTTGAAGTATTAGACATTTTAAAGAACAATATTACGGGGAGTTTACCATTTTGCTTCCCCCTTTTATCAAATAAACAAGTTCATTTGTCAAGAAATAAATTACAGGGACAACTAAGTGATGGATTCTTTAATAGTTCTTCCTTAACAACATTAGATATTGGATATAATCACTTTGATGACAAAATTCCAAATTGGATTGATAAGCTTTCTAGTTTGATTTACCTTATCTTAAGTAATAACAACTTTCAAGGGGAAGTGCCAATTAATTTGTGCAAGTTAGGTCAATTACGATTGATAGATCTTTCTCATAACAAGCTTTCAGGGCATATCCCTCCTTGCTTAAATATCACAAAAGTAAGTGTTGCCTCTAATTCCTCTCTTGATGTTACTAGGCTTGTGACATCCACATCTATCTTTGTTATGTTTCCAAATGGGCCTCGAATGGAAAAAGAAGAAATTATAGAGTTTACTATGAAGAGAATTTCTTACTCTTACCAAGGAAGAGTCCTTTCCTACATGTCTGGCATTGATCTCTCTTGCAATAAGTTAGTTGGTGTGATTCCTTATCAGATTGGAAATCTTGTTGGAATCCATGCACTTAATCTCTCTCACAACAACTTAACAGGACCAATTCCATCAACATTTTCAAATCTTAAACAGATTGAGAGTTTGGATCTATCATATAACAATTTGATTGGGAAGATCCCTCCCCAAATTGTTGAATTAAATAATTTGGCTGTTTTTAGTGTGACGTATAATAATTTATCTGGCAAAACTCCTGAAAGGATTGCTCAATTTGGGACATTTGAAGAAGGTAGCTATGAGGGAAATCCACTTCTTTGTGGAGAACCATTGCCCAAAAGCTGCAATGCAATTGAATCACCATCATTGATGCCAAAAGTTTCAAGTGATAGTGGAGAAGACAATTCTATCATTGATATGAGTATCTTCTACATAACTTTTGTAGTTTCTTACATAATTGTTCTCTTAGGGATTATTGCAGTTTTGTACATAAATCCTTATTGGCGTCGTACATGGTTTTATTTTGTTGAGTTGTGCATAACATCTTGCTATTATTTTGTTGTGGATCATCTTCCTATATGATTTGGGGATGAAACAGTTAGTTGGATTTCATCTACCCATATATGTATTACAAAATTGCCTATATATGAAAGGCCAAAGGACTATTTCCCACCCATAGTTTGAGGCGGAGACAAAGTCCCACCCGCTTAACTTTAAAAACCCGATTTCCCACCATAACCCAATTTTTTTATTAAAAATAATAAATGTACAGTAATAATCAGGGGTATTACTGTCTTTTTAATATTAAAATTTAATAAATTAATAAAATAATTTTAATATTTTAAAAAATAAAAAATATATTTAAAAAATTTTAAATTTTAAAAATTAAAGCAGCCACCGCCGCCTATAATAGAACCAGGTGGCCATTTCTGACCACCTGGTTCCAAGTGGAGGCCAGATCTGGCCTCCCCTTTCGGTGGAGGCGGCCAAATCGGCTGCCTCCAGTTTTGGAGGAGGCGGCCAGATCTGGCCGCCTCCGCCCGAAATAAAGGCCAGAAACGGCCAGTGGGGCTAAGGCCGGCCCTTTACGGCCGTTTTCGATTGTTTATTTTGTCTGGACGCCTCCTCCAAAACTGGAGGCGGTCGATTTGGCCGCCTCCACTTAAAGGGTAGGCCAGATCTAGCCTCCCCTGGAACCAAGTGGCCGGAAATGGCCACCTGGTTCTATTATGGGCGGCCACCGCCGTGCCGGCGGCGGTGGCTGCTTCAATTTTTAAAATTTAAAATTTTTTTAAATATTTTTTAATTCTTTTAATATTTTTTGAAAATATTTATATTTAAAAATTATTTTATATTTTTATTATAAATTTTTAATTTTTAAAAGGGTAGTTTAGTCATTTTAATAAAAAAATTATAAAAAATTAGATTATAGGTGAGAAACCGGGCTTTTAAAGTTAAACGGGTGGGACTTTGTCCCCGCCTCAAACTATGAGTGGAAAATACTCCTTTGGCTATATGAAATAGTTAAAAGTGTCAACATATTATTGTTTGACTTTACTATCATTTCAAAGACAACTATATAACTGTAAGGTGCCAGTTATTTTGTAATTTAATATAATATACTAATGAATGATGTTGGGTAATAATTCCATAAGGTAGTAAATCCTATTGGATCGAATCTAATACAACCCGCTATGACTATAGGTTAATGTGTGTTAACTTGGATGTATTTTGCTTATATGATTTTTAATTTTTTAATAAATTTTAATTTTTCAAAATTTTTTTATAAATTTTATATATATATATATATTTGAAATTCCCAACCTTGAGTACATGTGATACTGCACGTCCTTCATTCTTCACTTTCCATTCTATCAATGCCTCTGAATCTGATGTTTTGAAAGGCATGCAAGCTTCTTCTGCAGCCGTTGAAGTTACTGATAGTTTCCGTCTTGAAATCGACTCAATCAGCCGCCGCCAAGCCATTCCAGAATCAGGTAAGCTACAATCAAGATCATATTCTATCGATTCATTTGATTGCATCGTTGAGGTAGCTTCCGATATCACAAATGAGCCAAATGTATCGAAAAAGTGTTTCTGATTAAGAGGACATTGTAGCATCCGAAGTAGCGGTGGGAAGGTCCTGGTTCAAGGACTAAGTTGATAGGCTATCTTTTTCTCTTTCATCACGAAAGTTATAGTAGAGGAGATATGGAAAGTTCTTTATCGGAAGCAGTCTCCAGACGGATGTGGTCGGTGTTGGAGATTATGACTTGGAGGCCAATCTTGTGGAAGAAGAAATTAGCCAATTGTTTCGTTTTTTCTAGAGGAATGAAGATAAATATGTATCTTACTTAGGTGCATTCCTTGTGCTGAAGAAGAACCAGCCTCACTAATCTGATCAATATACCACACACAGCACAACTAAGTGTAGGTTTCCGTTATACTTACTATTTTAGGTTTTTTGGTGAACCAATTGGAAATTTAGCTGGAATCTACGAAACAGGTTTGTCTTTGAAATTAAATTATAGTTATGATGGCATGTATGGTTGATATTGGATGGTGGATTGTAGATTTATTGCTTTGAAAAAAGATTATATTGTATTGAGATGGTTTCATAAATGAATTGTGTTTAGAATTGCAGTGTGCACATTAAGTGTTTGATAAGTGACACTGGTGGTACCTTTCAACACAGTCCTCGTGATTTAGTAACCTTACGGAAATGCATTATCTATTTTTGTATCGTCAACCTCATAATCAAAAGCCTTCTGTCTTCCAATGAAAATTTACTGAAAACTTTCTTCATTTTCCACTCGTAATTAGTTTATATCCACAGATGAGTAATTCTAGATTTAGATTCACAATTTGATGTAAATAGAATAAGATCCTCTTGAATTAATTATATTCAAAAGAATAGACTTCATGAATTTATTAGATTTGGCTTCGACTATACATTATGTGGATTGTTTGGTTGATTTTAAAAAAAATTGTGTTTAATGTTTAGTTTAAGTTTTATGAGTATGTATTATGTGGCTTTTTTTTTTTTTTTTATGAAGTTGCACTGTCATTTGGTTAGAATAAAACATCAAATATTCAAGTAACTAATATAATATCACAAACTTTATGAAATTTCATAGTACTCTTTAGAAACAATTAGAAAATCTAGCGAGGTCAATGAGATAAAGTAAGCTTCTATAAATGTCTTTTTACTAACATACACCTTCCCAGCTCTGTTTTCATGCAGCAAAGTAAAGCTATTATAGCAGAGTCCAACAATAGCCAAAGTAGAGATTTGCAATAACTAGGTAGGATATAAAACCCTGTGAAGAGCCAATGTTAAACTCAAAGAGTGCTGCAGTATATGCATTTAATATATAAATAAAGTGGGCAGGTTTTAATTTTTGTTCATCCTTTTCTATTAAAATTTATCAAATACAAACACAAATCATTACTAGGCAAAGAAGAAAATTCATTTAAAAACCTCAGATCAACTGCATATCCAGTACAATCTGACATAGAGAAATCAGTGAAGCCCAGATACGAAGATCACTTTCTCTTGGGAAACTGCTATCAAGATTGCATAAAGGATGGCCAAATTACTCCATAATATTTTTGTGGCATACTAACATAATTTTTGAAGCTAACGAAGATTTTCTACTTCAAATATCAGTTTAGAGAAAACATTTCCAGGTACTGATCAATGATTATTTTGAAGTACTTTTAGAAAATGCCAGCTTGCTCATCTCTCATTAGGCTTTTCAAATGTTACAACTAAAGAAAAATAATTCAATATTCTGTTTGTAGAATTTGTGAAGTTTCAATTTGTATTAATATTTTCTGTTTGTGTTAAATGATTATCTTTGTGCCATAGCTTATAGCTTTCAAAGAAATTTGGTTTTAAACCTGTAGAGGTGCAATTGGTGTCACATATAGGACTTGTCTCATACTGGATTATAGTGAATTGAAGATAAAAATTGGAATGAATGGCTTGTGAGAGTGGATCTTTGGAAGTATCATATCACATTTTTTCTCTCTAGCCCTCTATTTTATTCAATTACAAATTTGCTAAAATATTAAATAAATATGATTCATACACATTCATATAGGAAATATAAACAAACCATTCCCAAACTTTTTAAAAAAATTTAACAAATCCTAATATAAAAACTTCAACGTCTTAAAAATTTATATTGGTGGTGTCTGAAGGTGTTAGCCACTGTCTTTGTCACTTACTCCAGTTATTTGGACCAAAGTGGAAAAGAAAGAACAAAATTACATTTTTTTTCCCACTGTAATTCGAAAGAGCCAAGAGGGCATATATGGCAAAAGCAATTATGTGTTCTAAAATGAGTCCACTGTGAAGAACGCTTCATATATAGTTGTGTTTGACATATAAATATTGGTGTCAGCTTATCTTATTGAGTAAGCAAGTGGGCATATACAGACAACAAAGCAAGCTTTTGATGCAGTAAAAGATCTGTGTTAATATTTAAGATGATAGAGTTAAGTTATGTTAAATTAGGACTGGATTGTAGTCAAACTAGCTCCAACATGACTGTCAGTATGGTTTGATCGAACTCGAAATGAGTTATTTTTAGCTAGGCTCGAGCCTAAGAGTGCGATTTAGAGTGGATATGAACTGAGCCAAGTTTGAAAATCTCAAGGCTCGAATAAAAAATGAGATAACTTGAATTTGGTTTGAGTTTATTGAGTCAATTAACAATTGACTATGCGCCTCATGGTGAAAGAAGGATTGAGAAGAAGGGTGGTTTTGTGACTACTCTTCTTGGTAATATTTTTCGTGTTAGAATATGACTACTTGTGGTGCCGGTTTTTACCGCACCGAGTGAGGACAGACTTACCACTCTTGTTTAACCACCCTAAACGTGGTCAAGAGGAGCGCATAACGGGTTTTTGGCCCGCTACGGAGTCTATAGAGTCGCCACCCGGGAGTAACCCTGGGAAAGTACACATCGATGAGGATGGGCGATTTATGAATCCTTTGCGAAGGACCTAACTACCCCTCACCTGCCCAATGGATCGGGTTCAGAGAGTCAGGTACGGGGATGGGAAGGTGTTAGGCACCCATGCCGGCCGACATGAAAGCCGGCCTCCACTATTGTGATTCGTTCGTTAAACGCGTTACCGAGTTTAATTAAGTTCCATATTATCACACAATGCATTATTGATAATCAAACATAATAAATTACATTCATCCACGAATATAATAAAATACGAAAAAAATAGAAATTAAAAATTACAATCTTTTTTTCATACACCCTTATACATTTCCTCTAATCCTAAACAAGCCTAGGAATAATAAAATAGCGAATAAATCCTGCAAAACAATTTTGTTAGTTAATCTAATAAAATAAATGAATAAATCCTGTAAGATAAAATTTTGTTAGGAACAAATTATGATTATGAAATGAAAAATAATAATAATAATGATAATAATCAAAACTTTGGTTCAAGCAAGAGCAGCCCACCCAAGGAATAAACAAAATGTAGCCCACCAAAAGAAATAAGCAAAGTACAGCCCAGCCGGCCCGCCCAAGAGAATAAGCAGCATGCAGCCCAACCAAGAAACCCAATACACACACATGCACAGTAGGTAAAAATTAACAAATTCCCTCCCCCAGCCGCAATTCGATCCCAGCGCCCCATTGACTAAACCTTCCGCCTTTCCCACCAGGGCAACAGCCACATTCATTCAATATGGATGCAAAATTTTATATGTACAATATACACAGACACAGCATAAAGGATAAGCAACTTTGCCCAGCAGCGTGATTTGAACCTGGGAGGGGGGACTAACATGGCCACCTGCTGCCATCAGGGAGGCCAGTCTCATCCGTCCAATACATACGATTGTACACAGAATATATGCAGGATCCACAATATACTTATACATGTGCATACAATACAACATAATATACATGTGAACAGCATATAAAATAAAGAATACTAATACAATAAAATACATAATACATATAAAAAACAAAAATATCAATATACGAAACAAATCGAACACGAAATATACACAAAATTATAGCAAAAAAAAGAGGTATAAAACATATAAAATATAAATACGAAATAAAGAAAATGAAATATACATGTAAAATATTTACATATACATGAAAAATACAACAAAAAAAAAAAATTAATACAAAATATTAACATATCTAAAATAAAAATACAATACACAAATTATTCTTATGGATTATACGAATGATATTTACATATAACATAATATTTTATATACATGAAATGATTAATAAATAAATTCTTTATAAACAAATCCCCCTCAAGGGCATACCTGAAAATAGTTGATTCGATATTTAATCGCAAGCTGAACTGAGGATGAACCAAAATTACAGAAACTGGTTTTCCAAAATTTTTTCGATCTGAAAATTTTATTTCTCTAAAATTTTTCCTTCCCGGACGTCTCCCCCGGCAATCCCCTTGTCTAATTTTTCTTCTCTCAATTCCTCAGACGTTCCGAATTTTTCTTCCTCCAGTTCTCCTCCCCACTTTTTCTTCTTCATAAATGCAGCTTTTATACTTTGGGAAAATGTGAAAAGGCTGACAGCCTGCCCAAAAAAAGTCAGAAGGCCATGCGCACGCACAGCCAGCGTGCGGCGCGCTGGCCTGGACAGGAGAGAGGGAGAGAGAGCCGTGCACGCCAAGGCAGAGGGCGTGCAGGGACTCGGCTCGCGCGTGTATGACACGCGCGCGCTGCAGGCCAGGCCTTGGCCCTCAGGCGTGGGCTGCGCATTGGGCTTCCTCCTTCTTTTTTTTTTCTCTCTTTTTTTTTTCTTTTTTTTTGACTTGGGCTGGCTGCATGGGCTTGGATTTTTTTCTTTTTTCTTTTCTTTTTTTTTATAAAAATAACATAAAATAAACTTTTTTTTTCTCTTTTTTTTTTATTTTTTTTTTAACTCATCTATCCTTGGCTCAACATCTCAAAAATTCTAAGTCAACATCTAGATTTTTCATCATCAAGGGTGACCTTGTTAGGGTCCAAAATGGGGTGTCTACACTACTCAAAGTCTTTTATCTCTCTTGCTACCAATACATGTATTTTGTGCTTTCACTAGGAAATAGGCTATGCTTTTGTTATATTTTGTCGAAATACTGGTACCAAATGTCTTTTCCCTGTCATCACATTACAAAACATCCAAAATTGTTAGTATAAGTCAATGGTCTATTGATCTTTCAAAACAGTCACTTCAAACTAATGGAGTGAGCATAATTCTTGCTTTACAACTGTCAAATTATTGTTTTTGGCTCACAGTATGCTGATGGAAGCACACATTTTGCATTCAGGTTGATATATTATAGACAAATAATGTTAAAAATATTGGTGATTTGAGATTAAAATAAACCTATATCTAAAGGAAGATTGGTGGAAACTATAATTATTTGATTGGCAAGAACCTTTTATGTTTAGTTAGAATTAATAAACAAACTGTTATTCCAGCTGATGTGTCCAAGGTTAATGGTCAACTAGCTTAAATTAATGGGTGAAAGCTCAAACACTAGTATTAGGCTCCTAAAAAATAGGATATTTTAATCATGGGCACAATTTTCAAAGACTAGACCCAAAGTCACAGAACTTGGAACAATGGAGAAGAATTATTTGTGCTAGGAAAAGGCTGCTAATTAGCTATCACAGTTTATATGTTGAAGGCATGGTTTTTATCATGTATGTTAGTATAGGAGTAGTTTGGTAAAATTCTAATTTTAAGGTAGATGTATATATTGATTTGTAGAATTCTTAATTCTTTTTGGTTTAGAAATTCTAGTTATATTGAGGTAGGTAAGAATAAGGTAGGGCTAGCTTGTAAAGTTTAGTGTTCTTGAATCAGAGTCAAGGTCCAAGAAGATATTACCATTTCTAATCATGTGGTTGGTACCTTCACTATCAAGAAACCAGAATTCCTCTGGTTGCTGAACTACATTATGGAAAGCGTAGGACAAACTATAGCTATGTCCTATTGCTTTTACAGGGTTTTCTTCTTTAGTAGTTCTTGGTTCTACTCAACTTACTTGGTGAGTCTTCCTAAAGTTGTAATCTTTTTGCAAATGCCCAAACTTCTGGCAATATAAACATCGCGGCTTCCTTTTAAACCAGCAATCTTTTTACGTGTGACTATTTTGCTTGCAAATACTACACTTAAGAGATTGCTCTTCACCATCATATTGTTTCTTGTCATTGTTTCCTTTACCTTTCCTTTTAAGACTCCAATTTTTCCCATTTCCGTTATCATAGCTTTTGGATCTCGAATTGAGCATCGGTTGATACATGTTTTCTATTGCTTTTTCAGAGTGTCGTCTAAATTTCAAAAGTCTTCTCTTAAAGTTAGGAGGTTAACATTTTAGTACATCTGGTTGTTTCTGGGGCATGCTGCAATTAATAAGGGTACTAATTCAATTGGCTCTGATAGGAAAGAAAGAAATTTTCATATTAGTACTGGGACATTGAATTATTTCAATAAGTATATATTGATATCTTTGTTTTTTTTTTTTTAACTCAAGTTTTGATCTCTTTCAAACACGAATTAACTATCTCAACTCATTTTTTATTTGAATTTAATTTAAACAAATTAATTCAATTTTTTAATAAATATATATAAAATAAAAGCCTACTAAAATCAATGACAATGTGAAAAAGAATATGCAACATTGTATAATAATACACTCACAATTTAGCATTAACAAAAAAAAAAAAAAAAACAAAGTTGTCTAGTCTATTCTTTGCTTTTGTAAACATACAAGCAAATACAATAAAAAAGAAATACGAAATGGAAGTCTTCTCTCAATAGCAAGATCTTCGTAAGGAACTCTTCCAACAGCAAAATTGATTTTCACTCATAAGCAAATAGTAGCAATTCAACTGAATACTCTGGCGGGTTAAATACACTTATAGTCACTGAACTATGTCTATATTGCATTCGTAGTCATTTTTGTTTAAATTGTAAGAGAATTGACAGTGCAACACTTTAACAAACCAAAAGAGGAAAAAAAAAAAAGTTATAAGAGGAGTTAAATGCACTCAAGGTTATTAAAGTTTTCACTAATTGCAACGATGATCACTGAATTTTGAATTTATTTGCTGTTAGGTCACTACAACAGAAACTAACACAGAAGCTGACGTAGACGCTAATAGGGTGCCACATCAGCTTTTACTGTTTCAATGTTGATGTGGCAGATAACGTAGACGTTGACTGAATGCCACGTCAGCAACCATTAAATATTTAAATGAATGAACAGTAGAGTGACTTAACGGTAAACAAAATCCAAAGTTCAGTGATTTTTATCCAACGATTTAAACAAAAATGACCGCGAATGCAATATGGGCATAGTTCAGTGACCATGAGTGCATTTAAACCTACTCTTGGCACTGAAAATTTTCAGACAAACCTCACATCCTTCATATTTATGTATTGAGCACGCAGAGTTTATGATTTCCCTCTCTTGTGCCTTAACATATTACCCCTAGTAGGCATATTTGGACCAATTATAGAACTTGAAAACATTAATAATAATTTTAGAATTGCATGCAGCTAAGTTCAAATCATTAAACTATAATAAGATTATTTTCAAATTATTCGGCAATTATCTGAGAACTCACTTTAGACACACATAAAAAAATTGAAGGAACAAAATTAGTCAAAATTGTTTCGTCTCTTACTCCAACTTGATTTTTTTTCTTCCTTTTTCTTTAGACCACCCAAATATGCAGATATCCTAAGACTCAAGGCCAGTCCAGGCCACCATCAATAAAAACAATACTTCATATAACATTTAGGCCAAGTTAATTTCCTTCTGATGATAAATTATGAAAAACAATATTACATAGAATGAAATTATTAGAAGTTTCTAACAGTTGAAAACTTTTGGTGATGATTTACTAGACCATATGTTGAACAAAATGATGTAAAAATGCTCATGGGGATAGTTTGATGATAAAAGGAAGCTGCAAAAATGTTCACTGAACTCATACACCTTTGGCTTTATATTTAACCACTTCTTCATCACAAAATTTGCCTTTATGTTTATATATAACTTTTCACAACAAACCAAACTGCATTTAAATTAAAAAATTAGCTCAAGTTCAGCTTCAAGCTCCTCCCGGTCATGTCCAATAGCAGTAGGCATAACATCATTAACCTTCTTCTTCACAGATGTCTCTATCACAAGCTAAATAAAGACATTTACATAACATTCATATTTTTATCCCAACACAAAGCACATACAGGCACAAGCAATCATTTATAAAATCCCTTATACCTCATAAATATAATTTAAAGTTCAACATCAGAAGTCCCAATTCATGCCGAAAACATCAATCATCAAGCAAGGCTCACATGCACAAAATCACCGTACCAACCAATCAACAACTAAACTATAGTTTTATAAAATCCCTACCAAAATTGGAATTGTAAAATTCACACATAAAGAGGAAAAAAAATGTTATTCAAAAGAAAAATTCAATTGAAGAAAACAAAGAAGAATTCACCGGGGGGGATGAGATGCTCAGAATCATTAATTTGACCAGGGAAAACTTTCAAGAGATAGTCTTCCAGCTTCTTCACCAAATCAACTTCCCAGTTAGCTTGCAGTTCACGCTCTGGCAACACCGTGAACCAGGTATCACTACAACCAACCGAACACAGTTCGGTTCCTCTTGCCTAGGTTTAGTCATATTGTAAGGGTAAAGTGATTCGACCTCACATTGTAATTGGAGCTCATTTCAATTCCTAGGGCTTTGGATTTTGGGAGAGGTGAAAATGAAGTGGCATGAAAGAAGAAGAAAACCTTTGGGGCTATCAACGCTTTGCTCGATTGTTTGTTTTCAGAGAAAAATGAAGAGGAAGAGATGGAAAATATATTAAGATTTCAGAGTCGGGAGTTGAAGACACAAGGTTTGTATTGATTTTAGAAAGAGAGGGAAACAAATTATAGTTTGACGTTAATTAAAATCAGATTAAGAGATATTATAATTTAATTTTAATTAACATAAGGCATAATTTGATACTAATTAAAATCATATGTTAATTTAAAGTTAATGTTGAATTAATATTAGATAAAAAAATGTTATATTAATTTGATTAAAATTTGATTATAATATTATATCAAATTTAATCTAATATTAATTAATATCGAACATATTTTTGATTCTAATTAAAATCGAATTAATATTAAACAAATTTTGATATTAATTAACATCAAAATTTTATCGACGTTAATTTGTCCGATATAAATTTGATCTTCATATTTTTCAATACTACCTTGATTTTATTTAGTATTGGATTCAGTTTATTGTTTAAAACAATTTTTTTTTCAAATGTTATATCTCTCGCTTTTGTTATTATAGTTTGTTGGAGTATTCGGCATTGTGCTTGTATCTGTGGGTAACTAGCCCTAGTCATGAGCCACTGACGATACTGTCACACCCCCTAACTTCGACATACGCGAGTGCGAGGGGAGCAAGGGTCAGGGTGAATTTGTGTCTGGAGCAGGGCATGAAAAATATATATAACAAGCTGCAATCATCATATTTGGGTGTAGGTGATCAAGCCCAATATTTATTTCAGTCGACAATTGAGCGCGGGATGCAGCATGTGTTGGCTGTTCGAAGCAGTGTATTGGCGGTGCTCTGCATACTCGCAGATTGGTGTGCATAAAAAGCGGCCGCACTTGTATGGCTGCGAAAATCCAATCCGAAGGTATGGGAAATATTTATGGCCATGAGAAGACATGGTTGGACGTTCAAGCTACTGTAGAAAATCACATTTGCATTGTTTGAGAGCAATGGGCGTGAAATTGGCGGAATTTACGCATAGGCAGGACAATGGCGCTGAGGCGTCTGGGCAGACTACAATGGCAGCAAGGAAAGCTTGGGCTGCGTCTATGATGAACGTCCAATATAGGCAGCTCTTTTTCAAGATTGAAACCTACATGATCAAGTTTTATTTATTTATTATGGAAAGAGAGAAAATGTGTTGGCATTTATTGATGACATGTCATTTCCTTCATGTCAACTTATTTTATTTTGTTCTAATTGTTTGAGGGATCGTATCCGTACATAAATAGAGGATTAAGATCTCATACTATATCTCAATTTCTGTTCCAAAATTGAATCTCAACTCATTGGGTGTATTGTTATTATATCAAATTATGTTACCCTATTTATGAGTTTGTCAAAAAAACTGTCAGTTTTAAATCGTTGTTTTAAAATTGAGAATAGATTAATTGGTTAATTAGATTCGATTGAAATTTAATAATTAATTCAATTTTATATATGACATATCATATAATAAATAAAGGATATATATATTACATATCTTTCGATAATAATTATGTATAATTAAATATTATTGTAATATTTATTTAATTTATCAACATTTCAATTGTGATTTTCAATCGAATCAATATCTAATTCGAATGTAAGAATATGGTTCTAAAGCATGGCCCCATATAACAAACTTAGTTTTTCTAGGAGCCAAGTGTAAAGAGAGTGTCAGACTTTTCTGTATGTATATGCCTATATGTGCATGCATATGTATGCATATGTATATGCTTATATGTGTATGCATATATATGTATATGCATATTCGTATATGCGTATATGCATATGAATATGTATGCGTAGGTATATGCATATGTATATGCCTATATGTGTATATATGTATGCATATGTAAGAGCATATGCATAGGTTTATGCGTACGCATCGGTATGCATATGTATGCACATATGCACAAGTCTATATACGTACGAATCTATATGCTTATGCATGCATATGTATATGCGTATGTGTATGCCAAGATATGTATGCATGTGTATACACACGTGTATATGTGTGTGCATATGCCTATAAGATTATGCACATGTTTTTGTGTAAGTATATACCTATATGTGTATGCATATGTATATATGTCTCTGTATGCCTATATGTGTATGCATATGTATATGCGTGTGTATGTACCTACATGTGCATTCCTATGTATGCATATGTGTGTGAATGTATATGCGTATGCATATGTTTATACGTGTGTGCATATGTATATGCGCATGTATATGCCTATTTGTGTATGCATATGTATGCGTATGTATATGCGTATGTTCATGCCTATATGTGTATGCATATGCATGCGTATGTATATACCTACATTTGTATGCCCATGTATGCATATGTGTGTCTCTCTATATGCGTATGTATATGCCTATATGTGTATGCATATGTATGCATGTCGATATGCTTATGTATATGTCTATACGTGTATGCATATGTGTATGCCTATCTGTGTATGCAGATGTATATGCGTATGTAGATGCCTATATGTGTATGCATATGTATATGCGTATGTGTATACCTAGATGTGTATGCATATGTGTGCGTATCTATATGCTTTTGTATATGCCGATACATGTATGCATATGTATGCCTATGTATATTCCTATATATGTATGAATATGTATGCATAGGTTTATAAGTATGTATATGCCTATATGTGGATATATGTATGCATATGTATGCATATGTATGCGCATATGCATAGGTATATATGCATACGCATTTGTATGCATATGTATGCGCATATGCATCGGCTTATATGTGTACGAATCTGTATGCATATGTATGCGCGTATGCATAGGTCCATACGCGTACAAATCTGTTTGGATATGTATGCACAGATGCAAAGGTTTATCCACATACGCGTTTGTATGCGTAAGTATGCCCATATTCATAGGCTTATACGAGTATCCATCTGTGTGCATATGTATGCGCATATGCATAGGTCTATGCGCATACTCGTATGTATGCATATGTATATGCATATGCATACATCTTTATGCGCACACATCTGTATTCATATGTATGCGTAGATGCATAGGTCTACATGCGTGCACATCTGTATGCATATATGCCTATATGTGTATGCTTGTGCATGCATATGTATATGCCTACATGTGTATGCATACGTATATGCGCATCTATATGCCTATATGTGTATGTATATATACGCATATTTATATGCATATATATATATATATATATATATATGTGTGCCCATATGGGTATGCATATGTATATGTGTATATATATGTCTATATGTGTATGCATATGTATATGCGTATGTATATGTATATGTCTACATGCAGATGAATATGTATGCATAGGTATATGCGTATGTGTATGCCTATATGTGTATATATGTATGCATATGTAGGAGCATATGCATAGGTTTATATGCGTATGCATCGGTATGCAAATGTATGCACATATGCATAGGTCTATATGCGTATGAATCTGTATGCTTATGCATGCATATGTATATACGTATATATATGTCTATATGTGTATGCATGTGTATTTGCGCACGTATATGCGTGTGGATATGCCTATATGATTATGCACATGTTTTTGTGTACGTATATGCCCATATGAGTATGCACATGTTTTTGTGTACGTATATGCCCATATGAGTATGCATATGTATATTGGTATCTGTATGCCTATATCTAAATGCATATGTATATGTGTATGTATATACCAACATGTGTATGTCTATGTATGCATATGTGTGCATGTATATGCGTATGTATATGCCTATATGTGTATGCATATGAATGCATATGGATATGCGTAAGTATATGCATATGTATATGTCTATATGTGTATGCATATTTATGCATATGTGTATGTCTATATGTGTATGCATATGCATGCATATTGGCCCCTCCCACATAATAACTAGACAAACATAAACAAGTGAAGGCAGACCAATTGGTGACTTCTAGTGGCTGATTTTGTAATGTTGAGAAGGACCCATTTCAATTTAGTCCAAGATAGTGTATTTTGGCTGATTTTCTAATAGTTTATTCATTTATAGGGAATTCCAATTAGGATTGTGCGAATACGGGAAAAACTTATGCATATTGGTTTGATTAATCAGAACAGAAATTTGATTTTCTGCATTTGATCATATGGTATTTGTAAGGCATAGTTTTGCCTTATTGATGGTTTTGTGTAAGTTGTGATCATTTGTGTGTTTTTTGTATTATCATTTATAGGATTCATCTCGTCTTTCCTAAATTTGTTGCATACTGATATTTATTTTGAAGATTTACTATTTATTTTGGGTATACAGTAATATTAGTTCTTCAATGCCATTCACAGACTAAAACTAATCTTTTGTTCGTTTCTTTTCTCTATGATAAATATATCTTGGTTTCAGGGAGTACGTTTTCATCGTGTCATTAAAGGTTTGATGATACAAGGAGGAGATATTTCTGTTGGAGATGGCACTGGTGGAGAATCAATCTACGGATATAAGTTTGAAGATGAAAATTTTGAATTGAAACATGAACGAAAAGGAATGCTATTTAGGCTAATGCTAGCCCGAACACAAATGGATCTCAGTTCTTCATCACAACAACTTGAACTTCTCACCTAGATGGGAAACATGTCGTGTTTAGAAAGGTAGTTAAAGGAATGGGAGTTGTTCGATCAATTGAGCACGTCGTAATTGGTGAAAATGATTGCCCCACTGTTGATGCTATAATAACTGATTGTGGAGAGATCCCTAAAGGGGCTGATGACGGGATATCTAATATTTTCAAAGATGGTGACATTTATCCTGATTTGGCTACTGACCTTCATAAGAGTCCCAATGAGCTTGCTTGGAGGATGGATGCTGTTGATTCTATCAAGGCTTTTGGAAATGAATATTTCAAGGTAATGAGTGCCATTATAGATCTATCTCGCATCGATTTATTTGGTGAGTCTAATTGTACTTTGTGAAATATGTTATAGTATGTGGAAGTGAATGTAGGGAAATTTTGGGGGTATTTGAATCTCTTAAAATGATATTTTTCTACTACCTTCACATTTATCTGTTAACTTTTTTTTTTTTTTCCTCTTTCTAATGCATCATTAATAATAATGTTGATTATCATTTTGCACAAAAACAAGACTATAAGATGGCTCTCAGAAAGTATCGGAAGGCTTTACGTTATTTGGATATCTGCTGGGAGAAAGAAGGAATTGATGAAGGTTAATGAACTCTAGGGAATTCTGTAGTTTATTGCAAGTTTCACTTAGCCTATGTTGCACTGATTGTATGTATGTTTGATGCTTGTGAATCTGCAGAAAAGAGTTCATCTCTAAGAAAGACAAAGTCACAGATCTTTACAAACAGCTTATTAAGATTCTTTTATTTTTTTTCGTTCAAAATTTAATGGACTGTTTGAGCATGGAGCATTTTATATATTAAGTCATGCAGATCAACATATCTCCATACATTATCTTATAGATGTTGAGAGTTTTAATAGGATTTCTAGAAGTTGCAGCAAGTTATGGAAATGATTTTTCTTAAGTAAATAGAAGCGATTGCCTCTTCTGTATTTGTTTGACCCTTTTTTGTAGTGCTTTTAGTTGATATTTCTTTGTGTCATTTCCTTTTCACTCAAATTTTGAGTTCTTGGACTCTATGGTGGGATTATATTAAAATTATGATACAAAGCAAACCTTTTATTAGCTCAATGTGTATTGAAGATCGCTTTTGTGCATTTTTTTTTCCTATTCTTAACTTCATCCAATACTTGATGTTGTATATCTTGCTGTAGGCTTGTAAACTGAAAATGGGAGATCTTAAAGGGGCATTATTGGATACAGAGTTTGCAATGCGTGATGGAGATAACAATGTCAAAGCATTGTTTCATCAAGGTCAAGTTAATATCATCCATTAGTAAGAATTTCAATCATTGGTATTTATATCAATAAAAATATGTGCACACAATTTTTTTCCCACAAAATGTGATTGAGTAATTTTGAATTAAGGATAAGTTAAGAATAATTTAACACTCAATCACATAATAATACATTATATAGATATACAAAATGTGTACAAATATTGTGTGCACGTAACATAATGCTCATTTTATATGGTTTCCTGGGTGCCACATAGAAATTGTTCTTGAGAAAAGAAAAAAAGTTTCTTGGATGTGTAATAGAAGCTGTAATTGTTGTGTATTCTATAGCTTTCAGCTGGTTTGGCTCTTTGCTTGTTGGTTATTGTCGAATTCTATCTAAGTTATGCTTACAATTCTTTTTATGATGATGATACCCTTATAAACATTTCAACTTTTAACTGTGGAGCACTTAACTGTTTGAAGTGCATTAACATGTTTCTTTGTAGTTATCATTTGTTTATGTCTTCTGCCATTAAATATGGCTTTTTTTCTGGATTGTCTACATCTATTTGCAAATTTATTCTATTGCATTTTGAATTCTGCGATAAGTTTCAAATTTTAATGTGTTCCTTTTCCATTAGGCGTATATGGCCCTTAATGATGTTGATGCGGTTGTTGAAAGCTTTGAGAAGACACTAAAATTGGAGCCAAACGATGGTGGTGTGCTAGATTTTCATTTTGCCTCTTGCTTTAAATTAATGGTGAAATTAACCGTCAATTTACAGTTGTAGACATATAGAGTCAATTGAATTAATCATCTTTTAGCATGATTGTTCACCTACACAGATGCATTAGGAATCAATTCAACCTTGCTCATATGTTGAACCTCTTATATGGATTCTATTAACAGTTGTTCATAACTTGTTATCTTGTCCCATTCGGGTGGGATTAAAAAGGAACTTGCTGCTGCTAAGAAGAAGGTTGGTATATTAAACTTTATCTCTTAATTCATGTTTCGATGATACAAAGCTACTGCCAAACTTGTTTTAAATAATGAAACTTCTTACAGATTCATGATCGACGTGAGCTGGAGAAAAAACAATATCGCAAGATGTTTCAATAGCAAATCAGCAATTAACTGGTATGTCAATTTTCTGCTAAAGGTTGTCTGCCCTTCCTTGCTGTCAGCCTTATGGGGTTTTCTAATGCAGGCTGCTTCAAAAAACTTTTCATAGTTTAGATCAAGTCATCTGGTTCAAGCTTGTTTCTTTTGCCTATTGCAAGCTCCAGTTAATTTGGTGGGAGTATTTTAGGTAAAATAATTTCCGACTTGACTCTGATTCTTACTTGTTTACATAGTTGATAGCCAATTTTGATATCTTTATTCTTTCTTTGTCAGGTTTTGTTTTACTGCAAATTCAACTGTACAAATTTGAGGCCTGAACCAATTCTTAACAGAGTTATAATACAAAATTTGGAGTATAGCTTTTAGTTTAGTATCATAGATAATTAAGAAGCTGTTGAACTTGTTTTAAAACTTCAATTTTTTTTCCATTTGAAGTTGGCTATAAAACAGATAATTTTCATTTGGACTTAGTTGTTATGTTGTATTTATATTCTGCATAACTTCCTTTGATTGTTTGCTTCAAAAATTCCACCATGGTACAATTCAGAATGCTGGAACACAATCATAACAATGTAACATTGATCACAGTAAAAGAACACACAAAACAAGAAATTGGGGTGGTGGAATAGCTGTGATATATTTTGTTTTCTGTCTACTCACATTACAACATCTGTTGAGTGTTTTTGCAGACATCTCTTCATGGAAGCTGTCCAGTAATCAGAGGGCACAAATGGGTGGCAACAAAGTGGATTAGAGATCAAGAGCAAGAGGACTAATCCTCAAATACTATACCGGTCGAAATTCGATATCTTTGTTATTAGTGTCTTTTACATTGAGATCTAGGAAAGGTTCAAACTAATTATTTACTAATAAAGGCCAAAGGACATTTTCCCACCCATAGTTTGAGGCGGGGACAAAATCCCACTCGCTTAAGTTTAAAAGCCTGTTTTCCCACCCATCAACCATTTTTTTATTAGTTTTTTTATTAAAATTACTAAATTACCCTTTTAAAAATTAAAAATTTATAATAAAAATATAAAATAATTTTTAAATAGTAAAAAATATTAAAAAAATTTAAAAAAATTTTTGAAATTCAAAAAATCCCAACAGCCATCGCCGCCGGTGTCGACGGCGGTGGCCGCCCATAATAGAACCAGGTGGCCATTTCCGGCCACCTGGTTGGCCTCCCCGTTCGATGGAGGCGGCCAAATCGGCCACCTTTAGTTTCGGAGGAGGCGGCCAGAGAAATAAAGGCCGGAAACGGCCAATGGGGCCAAGGTCGACCCTTTACGGCCGTTTTCGACCTTTATTTCGGGCGGAGGAGGCCAGATTTGGCCGTCTCCTCCGAAACTGGAGGCGGCCGATTTGGCCTCCTCCACCGAACGGGGAGGCCAGTCTGGCCTCCCCTGGCCACCTGATTCTATTATGGGCGGCCACCACCGCCGGTGCCGGCTGCGGTGGCTGCTAGGATTTTTTGAATTTCAAAATTTTTTTAAAATTTTTTTTAATTTTTATAAATTTTTTTTAATTTTTTAAATATTTTATATTTATATAAATTTTATTTTATTAATTTATAAAATTTTAATATTAAAAAGACAAAAATACCCCTGATTATTACTGTATATATATTATTTTTAATAAAAAAAATAGGTGATGGGTGGGAAAACGGGCTTTTAAACTTAAGCGGGTGGGATTTTGTTCCCGCCTCAAACTATGGGTGGGAAAATGTCCTTTGGCCTCTAATAAACTGTCAGTTCCTCTCAAATTAATAATTCCTATGGAATGTTTCATGTAGGTGGCTCTAATACTCCTTGATGTAGAGATTTCTATGCGGAAAATGCCAAAAAGAAACTTTTCAAGTTACAGCTCCATTATATTTACATTTTATATCTAATACTTTTAATGACAACAGATGCGTTTAATCGTGAATATGATTCTGTGACAGGATCATGAATATGTTTTAACAGCATTCCTCCCTCAGATTTTGTTGCTCTACTTGAAGGATATAAATTGTACTGGTGTTTCATACCGGAGACTGTCACTAAATTAGAGCTGACCTTTATCTTGGGGTGGATTTATGCCTAACTTAGCCAGGATCACATTCAACTCAATCGAGTTCAATTTGAATTGAAAATCTAATTCGATTTGTATTCAATTTTTTATTTTTTTGTGATACTATTTATCTTATTAGTGATATTGTTTATTTTTTTTATTAAGTTTAAAATAGATATTATAAATTTGAGTTGAGTTTAATTTAAAAAATATGAATTTTGTTAGTATTTCATAATTGAAAAAAGCTTTTGCTAAATTAAAATTGGCCTTTTATCTAAGGGTGAATTTGAGCTTTAGATTTGAACTAATATTTGATGTGAATGAGTTAAATTCGAATTGAAATTTTAATTTAATTTGAATTTATATCCTTTTTGCCGTTTGATGGCAAGTTTAATTTGATTTGGAATCCATCCTGTCGGGCAGGTATTGTTTTTAAATTGATAAATTAGGTTTCACATGTTTCTCTATTCATAATAATTAATTATGAATTTATGGCATTTTAAAATTTCTTATTGGTCGTTTTGCTCTGAAAAGGTTTTTTTTTTTTTTGGGGGTTTTAAAAACATACTTGACAGCTGCCATTGCTTATAGGATCTCCTGTAGATTGCATTCCTGCAACATTATGTAAAATAAAAAATAAAAAATTTATAATTAAAAAGAAATAAAATATTGTAAGTCAACCCCGTTGAAGGTCACGGAGGCACGGGCTCAAAATCCACCTATAGGCAGATCAATGCATGGTGGGGCAGACTATACTGAATGTTATTGGCTAAATGCCTTAATCTTACCTAAGGTGTTTTTAAATGGTTAAGTCTCACCCAAATATCGGTAAAATATGATTAAATTATTAAATATTAATGATTAAAAAAATAATTTTATTATTTAAAATAAAAATAATAAAATAAATTTTATAAAAAATTAATATTAAAAAAATATAAAAATAATTAAAAAAGTATAAAAATTAAAATTAAAATTAAAAAAGTGATCACCACCGTCAACGAGTATTATCAAAAATCAAATCAAGTGATTACTCATTTGTGTTTTGATTGTCTTTGTTATCAATAATGATTGAAAACAATAAAAAAATATCGATACTTTTTTTATTATTATTAATAATACTGTCATATTTAATCATATCTGTTAAAAGTAAAATGCGAATTAGGTGATTTTTTATATAACGGTGATCATTTTTGTAAAAATTTGAAAATTTGTTTTAATATTATTTTATATTTTATTATAATATTTTTTATTTAAAGTATTTTAGTTATTTTATAAAAAATTAACATATTATAAAAAATTAATAAATCAAAATTTATCATTTGAAAAAACCTTAGTTGGGATTAATTACCTGACCAAAATGACCCGACAATCTATGCATCTAAAAAAGTACACTCAAAAGCAAACAATAAAGGACACCGCATAAGACAAAACCAGAGACTTGACAATATAGTATTTTCCCAAGTTAAATAAGGGCCAAACACCAATTCCCACCCAAAATTTCACTCAATAACATGCACCTCTTAAGTTTTGAAACTAAACCCCCCACCCCCCCCTCGGTTAACCGTGGCCAACAATTAAATTTAACTATTAATAGTTATATCTTCATAGTCAAACACCAATCTAGTCAATTTATTAATAAAATAATAAAATAAATATTTTAAACATATAAACTATTATTTAAATATTAAAAAATATACAAATTTTAAAAATATATTAAAAAATAAAAAATTTTGAAAATTAAAATAATTAAAAGCAGCAAGAGGCAGTGGCCATTAATGATAGAACTAGGTAATTAGAAATGGTTACTTAGTTTTAGAGATAATCATATTTAATCACCTTAAAGATAGGTGTTTGAATTTGAAAAGTTAAAGGTGATTAAGTGAAACCTTGGGTGGGAATATGTTCTTTGGCCAGTTAAATAAATAAACATGGTGGAGCGCGTCTGCAATTGAAGGTGTCAAACATGTCTAACGACTTTCTTCAACAAGCTTTCAATCTTTCTTATAGTCTGACAGTCTGGATTTCCTATCTCTTTTCATTTATTTTCTCATTGCACACCATCATCAACATCATCCATCGCTAAATCAAATGGCTTCATTGGCAGCCAATTTCACGGCCTTTCTCTTCGTTTTCCCAGCTGGCCTTTGCCGCCTCCTTTTATCTTCGTCTCTTTATCTTAAGAATCCTTCTGTTTTCAGATCAAAACCGTGGTATTTCTCTGACCAAAGACACAAAAATCTTGATCTTTATTTCTTGATTATCTCCCTCCCCATTGCCTCTTTTAGTGAGTTATTCTTTTTCTTGACGTTTTCGGGCCACCCTACTTTCAGATTCTCCTTCTTTATGCTATCCGCTTCACTTTTTCTCTTCTGGGTACTCATTATTATCATTGTT
The DNA here is from genome assembly GCA_026122585.1 of Anacardium occidentale. NCBI lineage: Eukaryota > Viridiplantae > Streptophyta > Magnoliopsida > Sapindales > Anacardiaceae > Anacardium > Anacardium occidentale. The sequence goes on along the minus strand of JAJEJH010001294.1, from coordinate 3,507 downwards.
TTTCGTGAAACTTATGACGCTTTCATCGTTAGCGAGAGTTTTGCTTTTCTTTTTCTGGGAATTTCGTTTCTTGTAGAATATTCTGTGGTTGGGGAAGGAATTGAAGGTCCCCTTGGTGGGGAGGCTTATAGTTTGTTGGGTGAATTGACTCTTATTTGTGCTGGTGCTTGTTTGGTTTTGTCCATTAGGCCAACATCTTTTTTTGCCGAGTTTTTCTTGTCTTGTGGGTTGATTTTTAAAGGAACTTGGTTGTTGCAAACTGGGTTATCTCTGTACACTGGTACATTTGCGTTCAAAGGGTGTCATAAAATTTTCTGCATCAATGCCCAACACTCCTTTCGTGCCTGCCTTTGACCCTTCCATTTTCAGATACCATGTACTCACCGACAATCACTTTCCGCCACGTCACAAAAAGAAGAAACCGGAGCTCCATCAATCCCAAAGACGCACAAACCAGTACGACCCGTTCAAACAAAAGCCCAAACCCTTTGGCGAAAAAGACGGTGCGCCTCATCTCTCAATTGTTACACATTACCAGCTTCTCATGTCCCGCCACGTACACAACACTCAGAATTATAGCACAAGAATCTTGTCCCTCTCGGCGTGTTTCTATCATCCCACTTCTGCAACCCCTCCCCTCTCGGCGTGTTTCTATCATCCCACTTCTTTAACCCCTCCATGCTTAGCACAAGATTGCCTCTCGTCTTTCTCTTCAACAATGTTCAATCATTCCCATTCAATCAAATCAATCATTCGTTCGATTCAGTCAAATTAACAGATTAAATACTTATCAAATAAATTCAAATGTTAATAATAAATTTTTTCTTTTTCTCTATCAAGATTTATTAATTTTTTTCTGAAATTTTCTCTTTAAGATTATTTGAATTCTTTCTCTTCAAGATTTATTTTCTTTTTTTGAAATTATCTGATCGGTTCTTTTTTTCTTTCTAATTTAAGGAGTTTTTGTTTATTGATTTATCTGTTTGTTTGTCAAGAAAGTTCAAGACCTGGGAGGAGCATATGAAACACGTAGAGACTGTTCTAGAAGCTCTGCGTGAGCACCAGCTGAAAGCCCATACGGAGTTGTGGAATTTCAACCAGATTTGGAGGATGACTGTGAGCCTTCAAATCAGATCTATTCGGCTTTCGCAGGTAGGCAGCTTTCCAGCCCATCTTTATATGTGAATTTTGATTCAACTCATGAGGAAAGTTTTTGTTTGATTTTTTGAGATTGAACGTAGCTGCATGCATTGTTATGAGGAATTATTTATCTTCTTTTGTTTGCAGTTTCTTTATCTACAGTGTTTTAATTTTTCTTTCATTTATTGTATTTTTGCTTATTGATTTATCTGTTTGCTTGTCAAGAAAGTTCAAGACCTGAGAGGAGCATATGAAACACATAGAGACTGTTCTAGAAGCTCTGCGTGAGCACCAGCTGAAAGCCCATACGGAGTTGTGGAATTTCAACCAGATTTGGAGGATGACTGTGAGCCTTCAAATCAGATCTATTCGGCTTTCGCAGGTAGGCAGCTTTCCAGCCCATCTTTATATGTGAATTTTGATTCAACTCATGAGGAAAGTTTTTGTTTGATTTTTTGAGATTGAACGTAGCTGCATGCATTGTTATGAGGAATTATTTATCTTTTTTTGTTTGCAGTTTCTTTATCTACAGTGTTTTAATTTTTCTTTCATTTCTTGTATTTTTGTTTATTTTTTTATTTCCGTGGTTGCCAAGAAAGGCCTACGTCGATGCATGAGAAACTTTTGTGTTTGGTTTGTAGAGAATGTATGAAGCTACATTATTATAAGGAATTATTCATCCTTGCCTTTTTCTTTATTTTATTCAATAACTTAGCTCATCTTTTTTTTTTTCTTTATTTAAGGAGTTTTTATTCATTTATTTATCTGTTTGGTTTGTCGAGACTGTGTGTAGCTGTATTATTCTTTTTTTTTTTTTTTTTTGTCATAGTTTAGTTCTGTTTGATAGTCGAGAAAGTACATGGTATCTGAATTTCGAAGACTTTAGTATAGATTAGTTCTACTTGGATAGCGAGAAATTGCAAGATTTCTGCATCAATGCCCAACACTCCTTTCCTGCCTGCCTTTGACCCTTCCATTTTCAGCAAACCTCCATCTATCTTTTTCACTTTCAGCCTAACACATTTAGCAATGTCGTTTAGTAATGTCTTCCAAATTAGAGATGATGGTTGAGGCTGGCTATCTCATTTCATTTCTTTGCTCTCTCTCAAATAAACTAGACAAGTCAAAGCCTGCAGAAAGGGATATGATATCGAAAGCATTCAAGTGGCAAGGTTTCGCCAATTTAGTCTTCGACTCTGATGTAGTACTGGTGTTTTCATCCAGAGAAAAAACTGCATCGGCATCAAGAGGGGTCAGTTCTTTCTCTTCGGTTTCATAAACAATAGGTTTCTCCAATTCCTTGCAAAACCATGAATTTTCCATTATGTTGGCCGTGGATATCCTTGTACTTAGGTTTGGATCCAAGATTTTTGACAACAACTGGCGTACTTCCTGAGAAAACCAGGTAGGGAATTTAAACTCGGCCTTACCAATCTTCCTATACAACTCCATCAGATTTGAATCATGAAACGGGAAAGAGCCAACTAGTAGAACATACAAGACAACTCCACATGACTAGGGCTGGATCGAAGCAAACCGACCGCGAACACAAGGTTGTTTGGGTTTGCTTCGTTTGGGTCTCCTAGCATATTCGTGTTCGGCTCGTGTTCGACGAACAGTTGTGCTGAGGAGTTCGAGCTTCGTGTTCGGACAAGCCATGCATGAACGGGATTATTCGTGAAGCTCGGTATCGTTGCTGCAAATGAACAGAGTAGATGGCTGCAACTGGATTACGACCGAGATGGAATAGAGACGATGAAGGAAACAGACGGGACCGGCTGAACAGGTGCGCATCGTCATCAACACTAGATTTTCAAGGGAGAGGATGGAAGAAATTCTGGTTTCTAGAACTGAACAAATAGTTTGTCTCATCGAATTCAGATTCGTATTCGTTTTAACCGAACACCATCACGTAAGCTTGTATTCGGGTTCGGTTCGTAGTATTCTCAACTCGTTTTGTGGGCGAACAAAGTGAACTCGAAAACGAGTCCAAACATATTCGTCTCGTATCCAGCCCTACACATGACCATATATCGGCTTTAGACCCATCATATCCTTTTCTATTAATCACTTCTGGGGCAACATAAGCAGAGGTCCCGCAGGTTGTGTGTAGGAGCCCATCTTGATGCTTAGATTCAGCAAGTGCACTCAGTCAAAATCTGAGACCTTAAGATTGCCCTGCTCATCCACCAAAAAGTTTTCAGGCTTTAGATCTCTATGACAGACACCTCTACTGTGACAGTAATCAACAACAACAGCACTAATCAGCTGTTGAAAATATTTCCTTGCAACATCCTCCTCAAGTTTTCCTTTGGGTACCTTACTGAAAAGCTCACCACCCTTAACATATTCCATTACAAAGTAAAT
>JAJEJH010001293.1:0-32541 GCA_026122585.1 Anacardium occidentale | reverse complement strand
TATGTGAGAATTTCAGTGCAAGGTTTTTTAATCATGAATGTATGGAGAGAAAAATCTATGAATTCTTCTAATTTCTATAGGAGAAAGCAATTATTCTCTTTGATGATTGTTTTAATGTTTTTGTAATAGCTCTGCTTTCAAATTAGGCTACATGGCATTTTATGTAAAGGTAGTATTAAGTTTTTAAAATTGTATATTGAGTTACAAATTTAGTTGTATTTCTAATTTTTGACTTTTTTTGTGTTCTTGTGTGTTCTATTTAAATTCTGATTGAATGGCATAGTCTTGATCTTTAAGGAAATAAGTTTGGTACTGTAGGTCTATGTGGATGCAGTGGTGAAGAAAGCATATGATGATTGGGATCAAGTTGTAGAGTATGATGGCAAGTCATTTTTGAACTTCAAGCAAACCAAGAGGTCAAATGCCTCTCGTAGTGAAGTTCAGATAGGTCAAATAGATTTCCCTAATACTTTCAACCATCAGATTCCAGTATCATGGTTGCCTTCTACTGTTCCTAACGAGCAGCCGCCATTTGGTTCTGGCCAATTGGTGGGAGGTAAATGTTTATAACTGTATTGTCTTCACTCCATATTTTCTTAGGTAAAAGTTATGTTGTTTTCTCATTTTTTGTTAGTGACATGTTTTTATAATACAAGTTAACAAAATTACACTTTGCTGAGCATGATCAAGATCATGCATAATTTGGCTTACAAAAGCCTTAGTCTCAAGTACTTGGGTGGGTCATAAACAATGTGCTACTAGATTACAAAAGTGAAGCCAATGTTCTAGGATTTTAGTTCTCACTAGGGATAAACAAAGAAATAAACTTTAAGATATAGTGTTGGACTCGTTACATACCTATTCAATCACTTCATATTGAGATATTGCCTGAACACCTTGCAAATCTCTGTTGAACCCCAATTTGCGACAAATAGTAACCAACCACACACAAAACCAGCACAAATTTCAGATAAACTAGAAAGGGGGACTGATTATACACATATTATGTTGGATTTGCTGAGCTCCGTTACAACATATACAACAAAAGCTTCCATTATAACAAGCTAGAGAAAATAAGCATAACCCAGATAAACTTTTGACATTTCGAGGAGGCGGTACCTTCCAGTAAGACACTATAAAAATATTTGCTGCCCTTCTTTCTTTTGTTATTTTCCAATATATGTCTTTTTTCAACCATTCTCTCTTTTCATCCTCCTGTGATTTGTTGCCACATAGGTCCAAAAAAATTAGCACCTTTGGCCAATTTCTCCATGCCACGTGCAGCTCCCTTTCCTTTCCTTTTCCTCTCATAAACTTTTAGTGGTGGCCTAACGTTACTTCCCTCCAACTAGTTTCACTTAGTTCTCAAGATGAAAATTTGTGAACTGTTTTTGGATGGTGTTTAATTCTTCCCACAAATTTTCAAATTTCGGCAGCCCTTCCCACTGGATCAATACTTGCATCGAACCATCAACCAAGTACTTTACTTCACAACTACATTTTGGAGTTGCAACTCCATATCTTCAGTCATTCAAGGGGGAGAGGTTGGCTGAAATATTGTTTTCCCTCAGCTTTTTACAATTGAGAGAGTACTTGTTACCCAAAATAATTTAAATCTGAAATGACTCAGAAGCACCTTATCTCAATCTGTAATAATCGAGTGTGGATACCATGCAGACATACAATTGATTTGCAAACAGCTTTGTGACTTATTTAGCAGTAAACAGATGATGCAGAGGAAGGAAATGGACAAACTTGGTTGATCTGTTGACAATCACCTATTGTAAACTGAATTTCTCCCCTTCGACAGTCAGCCCATTTCTTCATTTGGTATTGAGCTTTCAACAAATTAGCATTCAATTCATCCAAATTCTCATTTCGATTTTGTATATTGGGTGTTAACTTCTTCATTTATGTTATTTTAGAAGAAGAAATTGATTACTTTTACATTGAATCAATGATACATTTATACAATATTCAGAAACTAACTATGGAAAATAAATATTTGTTAGCCTATAATCTTGAAACTAACATTAGGAAAGTTAATATTTAGCTAATCTTCCTCTGTAAAGGAAAGTTAATCTCTAGCTAATCTCCCTCTGTAACACTCCCCCTCAAGCTGGAGCATAGATATTAATCATGCCCAGCTTGTTACAAAGATATTTAACTCGAGTCCCATTTAGTGCCTTCGTGAATATATCACCTAGTTGCTCGCCTGTTTTCACATATCCAGTGGAAATCAAATTTTCTTGAATTTTTTCACGGATAAAGTGGCAGTCAATCTCAATATGTTTAGTCCGTTCATGATACACTGGATTTGAGGCAATATGAAGAGCAGCTTGATTGTCACACCACAGTTTTGCTGGTGATAAAGGCTTCAAACCAACCTCAGCTAACAAATGATGTATCCACAAGATTTCACATATTGATTGTGCCATTGCCCTGTACTCAGATTCTGCACTAGATCTAGATACAACATTTTGCTTCTTACTTTTCCACGATATTAGATTTCCTCCAACAAAAACACAATAACCTATAGTGGATCTTCTATCACTTTTGGATCCAGCCCAATCAGCATCTGCAAAGCACTCAATGCGACTGTGCCCATGATTGCTATATAATATGCCAAGTCCAGGAGCTCCTTTCAAGTAACATAAGATATGTTCCAAGGCTGCCCAATGTTTGACTGTAGGAGCCGTCATAAATTGGCTAACAACGCTAACAGCATAGGCAATATCTGGACGAGTTACAGTGAGATAGTTTAATTTTCCAACTAATCTTCTGTATCTCTCCGGATCATCAAATAAATCACCATCATCTTTCATAAGGTGCACATTAGGGTCCAGTTGTGTACTGCATGGCTTAGCTCCCATCTTTCCAGTTTCTGTAAGCAAGTCAAGAACATATTTTCGCTGAGACAGAAAAATCCCCTTCTTGCTTCGTGTTACTTCTACTCCCAAAAAGTATTTTAGCTGGCCTAAGTCTTTTGTATGAAATTTGGTGTGTAAGAATGATTTAAGAGAGGAAATTCCTATATCATCATCTCCTGTAATAACAATGTCATCAACGTACACAACAAGAAGAATGATGCCAGCTGCTGATTGTCTGTAGAAAACTGAGTGATCACACTTGCTTTTTTTCAATCCAAACTCTTGAACTACTTCACTAAACTTGCCAAACCAGGCACGGGGACTTTGTTTCAAACCATACAGAGATTTCTTCAAATGACAAACCTTCCCATACTCCCCCTGAGCAACAAATCCAGGTGGTTGCTCCATATAGACTTCCTCGTGGAGATCACCATGAAGAAATGCATTCTTGATATCTAGTTGGTGTAAAGGCCAATTCTGAGAAGCAGCCAAGGAAATGAATAGACGAACAGAAGTCAGTTTAGCCACAGGAGAGAAAGTATCAGAATAATCCACCCCATAAGTCTGTGCATATCCTTTAGCGACAAGTCGAGCTTTGAGTCTTGCCACAGAGCCATCTGGATTAACTTTGATGGCGAAGACCCACTTGCAACCCACAGCCTTCTTCCCGGTAGGTAAATCCACCAAATCCCACGTATGATTTTCATCCAGGGCAGTTATCTCCTCGAGCATTGCAGCATGCCAACCAGGATGAGATAAAGCTTCTTTAACTGTCTTAGGTATGGAGATAGAGTCTAAAGAAGCAATTAAGGAACTAGACACAGGAGATAAGTGTTTATATGAAATAAAATTAGCAATGGGATATTTAGGAAAGGTACACTGACGTTTACCTTTGCGGAGACTAATAGGTAAATCAAGATCATTCAGTGGAGGATCAGATGACGAAGAAGTTGGCGCAGGACATGTATCAGTGGTCTCCTTTCGTCTGGAATAGACTTGAACGACAGGTGGTTTATGCGGAGCAGAAGCTGAAGAAACATCATCCGAGTGCTCAACCAAAGAAACACCATTATCCGGTTGCGCAGTAGAGGAACTTGGAGACCCATCATTATCGTGGTGCTGTGCAAAGTTATAGATAAGCCATTCATCTTCCTCCCCCTGACTGGTAGGATTGGATGGTGGGGAAAAGAACGGTTTGCTTTCCAAAAAGGCCACATCTGTCGATATTAGGTATTTGTTGAGATCTGGAGAAAAGCATCGATAACCTTTTTGAAGACGAGAATATCCTAAAAAGGCACACTTCAAAGCTTTTGGATCCAACTTGGTAAGACAGGGTCGTACATCCCGGACATAGCAGGTGCTACCAAATATTCGGGGCTCCACTGGAAACAATGACTTGTGTGGAAACAAAATTTTATAGGGAATCTCACCATCCAATACAGTAGAAGGCATACGATTGATTAGAAAACAAGCTGTGGACACTGCATCAGCCCAAAATTGTTTAGGAACTTTCATTTGAAACAACAAAGCTCGAGCAGTCTCAAGTAAATGTCTGTTCTTACGCTCAGCGACTCCATTCTGAGAGGGGGTATCAACACAAGAAGATTGGTGAAGGATACCATGGTGAGTCATGTAAGCCTGAAATGATTCTGACATGTATTCTTTGGCATTATCACTTCTTAATGTATGCACAGAAATATTAAACTGAGTTCGAATTTCAGCACAAAAAGCAGAAAAATGTTGAAACACTTCAGAACGATTTTTCATAAAATAAATCCAAGTCATTCGAGAAAAATCATCCACAAACGTGACAAAATATCTGAAACCAGTTTTGGACATCACAGGACATGGTCCCCAGACATCTGAATGAACCAATTCAAAAGCAAATGTAGATCGTTTATTAAGTCTAGGATATAATGAACTACGATGATGTTTAGCAAAATGACACGATTCACACTCCAAAGAAGGTACATCATGAAACTTGGAGCATAACTTCTTCAAAATAGGCAGAGAAGGATGTCCCAACCGACAATGTTCTTCAAAAGGAGAAATGATACTAGTGCAGGCAACAGATCGAGGTACCCAGGCATCAAGTATGTAGAGACCATTAGATACATGTCCTTTACCAATAATCTGCTTCGTCAAAAGATCCTGAAACAGACAATGATCAGGAAAAAATGAGATACAACAGTTGAGATCTTTAGTGAGCTTACTGACAGAAACCAAATTAAATGCAAGATTGGGTAAACTCAAGACAGATGACAAGGTGATAGAAGAGGTTGGTTTCACAGTTCCAGACCCCACGATATTATATGTGGACCCATCAGCTATGGTTACAGGAGATGATGTTTTGTGTGATTGAAAACTAGTAAAGGTCTTAGGATTACCTGTCATGTGATCTGTAGCACCAGAATCAATGACCCATTTGTTGGAAGAGGAGATAAGACATGTGTTACCTGATTCTGCAAGAGCAGTGACTGGATTAGATTCTTGTAAAGAATGTTGATATTGAGAGAACTTGGCATATTCATCAGCTGAGATAGTAACAGTTTTCTCAACCGATGAACTCGAAGCAGCAGTAGCAATATTAGCAGCTTGTATCCTTTGATTCCGATTTTGCAGCTTCTTACAATACCGCTTAGTATGGCCAGTTTCCTTGCAGTAATAGCAGACAATATTATTGGTGTTATTATTTCGACTATCTTTGCTTGCACCCCGGCTATTTTCGTTCTTCCCACCATCATTTCCCTTTCCTCCTTTGGCAACAAGAATACTAGGCTGCTGATTCGAAAAAGCATTCTCCGTTCGTAACACCCTACTGAAGACTTCTTGAAGGGAAGTAATTTCTGTACTGGAGAGAATCTGAGATTTGGCTATTTCAAATTCAGAGGGGAGACCAGCCAAAAAACTCATTATTGCCATCTGTTCTCGTTGGGCTTGTTGTACTTTGATGTCAGTGCTGAATGGCAAAAGTACATTCAACTCTTCATATGTCTTCTTGAAATCCATAAAATAAGCAGTGAGTGACTTAGAGTCTTTCTCGGCACGATAGAAGTCTTTACACACTTCATAGATACGAGACACGTTTCCCTTACCAGAATATAAGAACTCTAAATAATCCATCAATTCCTTAACAAATTCACAATGATTAATTAAACCAATCACCTCACCATCAATTGAATTCCGAATTTGTAAAAATAAACGTGCATCATCCCTTAACCAAGCTTGTCTAGTTTCATTAGTAGGTGGATCTTGAATTAAGTGGTCATATTTATCAACACTCCGTAGATAGACCCTAATAGTTTTGCTCCATCCCAAGTAATTGGTACCCGTCAATTTATGGTCGGTGATTTTAGACATTGCAGGGACTATTTCATTCACATAAGCCTTACTGTCATCCATTGTATTTTACTAAATAGTTTAAATAGCAATGAAGACAAATACCACGCCAGAAGCCAATATATATTACCACACACAGGAACAGCACCAAGGATAAGAAGCAAAAAAATGCAGTCTGGATACAGAAACAAGAACCTGTTGACGAAGATATTTCTCAAACAAATTCTGATGACCAGAATACCAACGAAAATCAATTGCAAATGAGAAGACGAGTCCAGGGAAACAAATCGGGTTGTCAACCACCGATCCACGCGCCCTCACGCGCCGGCGCGTCTGAAACAGTCGGTCGAAGAAGGTGGCGCGTGTAGCTCACGCACCCTCACCCGGTCGCCGGAGATGTCCAGTCCGGCCGGAAAAGAGATTCCGACTCCTTCTGTGATGGCGGTGAGGCAAACTGGTCACTTTGTTAAAGGTGACCCACAAACGCTCCAACCCTTTACGAATAAAATTTTCAGAAAAGAAAAAACAGGAACTTTGAACCCGGCTCTGATACCATGTTATTTTAGAAGAAGAAATTGATTACTTTTACATTGAATCAATGATACATTTATACAATATTCAGAAACTAACTATGGAAAATAAATATTTGTTAGCCTATAATCTTGAAACTAACATTAGGAAAGTTAATATTTAGCTAATCTTCCTCTGTAAAGGAAAGTTAATCTCTAGCTAATCTCCCTCTGTAACAATTTATAAAGGGTTCATGAAAAAGGTATAGAAGTGTAGGTGGATCACGTCCATAGAGAGCTTTAAAAGGAGTCATACCTACTGCTCCTTGATAAGAGGTATTGAACCAATATTCTGCCCAAGCAAGCCACTTCACCCACTGTTTAGGTTGAAAACCTGTAAGCACATGTTAACGACCTTCGTTTGCCCATCTGTTTGTAGATGATATATGGAATTGTGCTTTAAAAGAGTACTCGTTACCCAAAATAATTTTGATCAGAAATGACTCAAAAACACCTTATCTCAATATGAAACAATAAAGTGTGGATAACCATGCAGACATACAATCGCTTTGCAAACAGCTTTGCGACTTATTTAGCCGTAAATGGATGATGCAGAGGAAGGAAATGGACAGACTTGGTTAATCTATTGACAACCACCGAAATTGTGCTGAACCCCAAACACAAACACACACAACAACAACAGCAAAATCCATCAAAGTGTCTGACCATACATGTGAAATAATAGGTCAAGGTTGTAATAGACCTATGGTTTTCAGTTGTTGGTACTTATTCCTTTAGCGAACATCACAAGCTGCTACAAATTTTCTTATTGAGCTTTTTAACCCTTCCTAAGACAATATTGCTGAAATTCTCATGTAGGTAAAAAAAATCCTGAGTGACCTCTAAATTGTGATGCATGAAAATTTGATATGAATTGGGAGATAAAGGCTGAATCTTTTGCAAGTGCTAACCTACCTTAATAGAGAAGTGTACCAATCTGCAAGGAAAATCTAGGATGACTGTTCGGGTCAAATAGCTACTCTTTGGTGACCCTTTGCCACTTCACATCCTTAGATACTTCTTGTTTGATAGCCACCATGCCTACTGGTTTCACTTAAGATAGTGCTACTAATTACTACACTTTGCAGGAGTGATGAGATAAAGCATTGGCGACCTAATTTTCACATCTCAGATGATATAAGATATCAAAATCAAAACCCAACAACTTCATTACCCATTTTTGTTGGTTTGTCCCCAATACCTTCTGATCCATTGGAACCATAGGCTTCTCTGATCCGTATGAATGATAAAGTGTTGCCCCATTAAGTAGTGATGCCATTTTGGATTCTTAACACGATTACCATTAACTCTTTTTCATAGATTGATTTCAATCGAGCTCTTTTCGATAGGGCTTGACTAAATGAAGTGATTTGCTTGCTCTGTTGCATCAACACAACTCCTAACCCAACTCTTGATGCTTCCGTTTCCACCTCAAAAACTTTATCGAAATCCGATAAAGCCAAAACTAGAACTATTGTGATTGCTGGTTTCAGTTTCAGTTTCTCTAAAGTTTTATGAGCTTCATCTGTCCATTCAAAGGTGTCTTTCTTTAATAATCTTGTCAGAGGTTAATTTTTTGAACCTTTTACAAGCTGTCAATTGCAACTTGTTAGTCTAAAAAAACTCCTCAATCCCTTAATATCCCTTGGTCTAGGCCAATTTAGCATATTTGCAAATTTGGAGGGATTGGTTGCCACTCCTGAGCTGAGATAATAAGTCCCAAATATTCTATTCGTGGCTGGTTGAAGTAACTTTTTTTTTTTTTTTTTTGGTTAACATAGAATTGGTGATCTTTAAGTACCCAACTGTGGTTCTTAATTGAACTCAGTGTGACTCTCTATCCTTGCTATAGACTAGGATATCATCGAAGAATACCAAAATAAACTTTCTCAGGTGAGGGTGAAATATCTCATTCATTAGCGATTGATATGCAGGCGATGTGTTTGATAAACTAAAGGGCATTACCAAAAATTTAATATGTCCGTCATGAGTACAAAAAGCTGTTTTCTTGGTATTCTCAGCCCTCACTCTAATTTGATGGTAGTCTGACTTTGAGATCGAGTTTGGAGAATATTGGCGCCTCACCTAATTCGTCCAACGACTTATTGATGGCAGGGATCAGAAGTTTATCCAGGATGGTCAACTTGTTGAGTGCTTTATGGTCCACACAAAACCTCCACCATTGTCTTTTTTTCTCACCAGTAGTTTTGGGCTTGAGAAAGGGCTAACACTTGTTTTTTGATACCAACCCCCAACATGTCTTGCACAATCCTTTCTACCTTTGTTTTTTGAAAATAGGAGTATCAATAAGTCTGCAAGTTTGGTGGTTGGACGCCCTTAATCTATATGATTGCATGATCTTGCATCCTCAATGGAGGCAATTTTGTAGGAATCTGGAATAACTCTACTAATTCTCGGAGGATCTCCTCTAAATCCTTGTTGGCAATTTCTTGTTCCTCGGTTGAAGAAGCTACAATTGCTGTGAGTTCTACCCAATAGGCTGGGTTTGAGTTCTGAGCTATTTTTAATACATTCTTAGATGAAATTGCCAGTCTAGTCACTGTTGGATCTCCTTGTAGAACCACATATTTATCCTCTATCTTGAATTTGAGAAACAAAGCTCTCCAGTCTTGTATTTCCCCCAAAGACCACAACCATTTGACCTCTAATACTAAATCAATGCTTCCAAGTTGATGGAAGGAAATTTTATGTTATTGTCACCCTTGAATTGAAACAACTACTCCTTTACAAGCACCTGAGATTGTATGCTTTTCCCATTACCCATCAGGACCACCCCAAATTTCTTTGTAGGTGCATTTTGTAATCCCATTTCCTTAGCAATATCCCATGATATGAAATTGTGTGATGCCTTATTATCTATTAGATAAATACTTCTCCATCTTCTGTTCTCCCCTTAACCTTAAGCATTTTGTAAGAAGTAATTCCCATTATTGAGTGTTATGACAATTCAATTTGAGTACATTATGTGGTTGATTTCAAAGTTGTAAGCTCACCTTCCTGTTGTTTTGGTTCCAATTTGTCTTCCTCTTCATTTTTGACTATAAGTAGTTTGAGCTGCTGGTTTTTACAACAATGTCCCCATGTGAGCTTTTCATCAGATTTAAAACACAGCCCTTGTTCCCATTTCTTGCTTCATTCTCGTATCTTGGAAAAGACTCCTCTTCTATAAATTGGTAGTGATGTATTTTAGTTGACACTTCTCTCTCGTTTTGGCATCAGTGATGACCATAGTACCTTAGATTTCCTGTTGAGTAGCTTTTGTTAGGGATTGCAATTGAATTCTTGTTCTTATCAATCCCCCCCATTTCCAACACCCCAACCCCCCCACACCCCCCCCTTTTTGTTGGTTAGCACTTGTAGAACCTGATTTGGTTTGGTTTGGTTTGTTGAGTTTGGACGGAATCCAGTGGAATAACCTGATCCAAATGTTGATACCTCATTTGTGGAGTGGACTTCTCCTTTATTACTCTATTTTTCATTGGGCTGTTTTTGGGTTCCTAAATCCCCTCCAAATTGTTTCTTCCAAACTGCAGCCCCTTACTTTGTTGGGCACATACTGGATCCAATGAAATCATTTGGTCCTTCACTTTTTAGACCATTTCCGTGGCATGGCCTAAATCTTCAAGCCTGAATATTCTGACCTCTACTGTAACTTCTTTGTCAAGCCCATTTATAAATGCTTCCTTTAACAATTCATTTGATATGCCGTACAAAGGTGCAACCAGTATTTCGAGTTGTGCTCTATATTCTTCGACTGTCCCTGTTTGTTAGAGAGCCATCAATTGCTCATGAAGGGAGCCTTCTTGGGTTGAACAAAAACGATTTAGCAATGCCAACTTGAATTTGGTCCATGAATTGACCAAAAAAACATGATTCCACCCATTGAAACCAACTTAGAGCCACCCAATTCATACACATAGCTACCGATGTTAACCTCTCCCAGTCATCAATCTTGTTCACATAGAAACAGCTTTCTATGCGATAAATCCAACCATGGGGCTCTTCATTGATGAATACTGACAGTTCCAGTCGGTGCCCTTTCTTTTGGTTTAACTGTCTGTCATTCTTATTTGAATCTCCATTGATCAGAAAAGTGTTTTGGTCTGGTCTTGACCTTTGAAGAGAGGTTTCACCTGCCAGAAATGATCCACTAACTTCCGACGACTTCCCTCTACTTTCTTGGGACATGTAAATCTTAACATCGTCCATGAACGAACGTACTCCGTCAATTGACTCCCTTATATAGGTTAAATCATTCTCGACCTTCTCTACTCTCAATTTCATTTGTGTATTGACCATAACACAGACCTACAATCCTTGCTCAAATACCACTGTTACTTATTTGTTCAATCACTTCCCAAAGATATATTACTTGGACACTGGACCCCAACCTGCAACAAATAGTAGCCAACCACACACAAACCCAACACAGATTTCAAATAAACGAGAAAAAGGGGACTGATTAAACACTCATATTAGATTGAATTTGTTGAGATCCTTTACCACCTATCCAACAGGGTCTCCACTAGAACAAGCAAAAGAAAATAAGCATAAACCAGGTAAAACTTCTGGCATTTAAAGGAGCCGGTAACTCCCAGTAAGACACTATAAAAATATCTGCTGTCCTCTCTTTCCTTAGCTTCCAATATATGTCTTCTTTCAATCATTCGCTCTTTTTCCTCTTGTGATTAATTGCCATGTAGGTCCAAAACCATTGTCACCGTCAGCCAATTTTTCCATGCCATGTGCAGCTCCCTTTCTTCTCCTTTTCCTTGCATAAACTTTGATGGTGGCCTAACAGACTTGGAGAGCAAAATCAGTGAAACCTGATTAACTGACTTTTGACAAGTACCAGGTAGATCAATTTTCAAATTTATGTGGGATAGGCATATTTGATCATTTAGTCTGAAAGGCTTTCCTCCCTGATGCAATACCAACACCATTGTACGGTAACAAACTTTAGCTGCTGTGACCTTAGAGTATGTTACACTTAGGAGTCAACTCAACTGGTATAGTGGCATGTAAGATGGGAGAAGTTTAGTATTGAGATCTCATCAATCATTCAGAGAGAAAAGAGAAATTAAAGGCCTGTATAAACTCGTTCAAAAGGTTATGAGCTGAACTGTGATAAACATCATCCCTTTTTTCAAATATCCATTTCCAAAATAAGCATAATATAAGCTTGTATCTTTGTTGTCAGTTGGATATAATCCCAGTGTTTCAAAGAAGAAAAGTTTCTTGTATGTACTCAAATTAGTGAATGTCTGAAAGCGTTTTTCTAAGATGTAAACCTGTTTTTTCTGTACTGTTTTTCCATCTTCAGATTATACCCACAATATGGCCGCAAGATACTCAAATCAGCTTCAGCTTGTGAGCTCAAATTCCCAGAGTCACTTTGACAGCAGTTCATTTGTGCCTAATGATCAGCTGGTTGATGATTCACACCAAATACAGAGCACTAGATCTGTTAGCAATAATGTTGGACTGGCTCTTGGTCCTTCACAGTCATCCAACTCAGGATTTCAAGCTGCTGGCTCTTCCATTCAGCAATCCAACACTAATCCTTTTGATGATTGGTCACGAAATCGAGACAAGGGAGTTGAGGATTACTTAACAGAGGAAGAGATTCGTATCCGAAGCAATGAGATGCTTGAGAATGAAGAGATGCAGCAGTTGCTGCGAGTCCTCAGTATGGGAGGCCATGCTTCTATTAACATTTCAGAAGATGGTTTCACATATCCATCTTTCATGCCTTCTCCAATGCCAAACTTCGATGAGGATCGGACACGTCCTGGCAAAGCTGTTGTTGGGTGGCTGAAGATCAAGGCAGCTATGAGGTGGGGGTTCTTTATCAGAAAGAAAGCAGCTGAGAGGCGGGCTCGGATTGTTGAATTATAAGATGAATAGTGGTTAGGTTTTATCACTAAGCTTATCTTTCAAATAGCTCCTTGAAATTTATGAGATCTCTCCAACTGACAGTAACAATGCGAGGTTCTGAAACTGCCAAGAAATTATGGTTTCGGGATATCAAGGACCTTAAGTGTTCATGTGTTCTTGTTGGATACAGAGACAACCTCTGGCTTCTATGCTCATATTAAACATTGCTAATTCTCTTGTACAGTCGCTTGTACAGTAAGGTGTTCATTTATCACTTCCTTAGTAATATGTTCTCAGTATCTTAGTATTGGTTTGTGTATTATTATGACACCTGGTTTTGAGATCCGAAGGGGTGACTTGCTACTTGGTTGATGACCTCTGTTCTTATCGACAAATTGGGGAGACATTTGAAGTATATTTATGCTGCTACTCTATTTCTTGTTTAATTGTATTGCGGTAATGTGCTTTTTAAGCTAACTTATTTTTAATTCTACTGCTGCTTGTTCCTCGAATCTATGAACTTCAGAGTTAAATGATCATTATTGATTATCTAGATGACTGTATTGATCTGTCTTTGAAGGTATGGACTATGAAGCAAATGGAATTTGTGCTTTGCTTTGTATTGAGTCTCGTATCAACTTGGTTTTTCTGATAGAGACATTGTGAGCAATATGTTGCTGGGCCAAAAAAGCAGTGCTGATCATGTACTTCGGTTTTTTCATTGTCAAATGACCCGCTTGAGTGTGTGCCGAACTAGTCTTGGAGACTAAGTCTCGCAAGGTCCCTCTGAGTGAGGTTGACTTGACAGTGTTTGCTGTGTTTCAAACCAAACTTGAGTTAAAAGATTCAATTTGACAGTTCAATTTGAATGTAGTTTGAATCTCTTTTTAGTAATACTGATTGTTTCTTTAATTATATAAGATATCTTGTTGGTAACCTTTCAACATTTTCAATCAGTTTAAACGAATTTGAATTTGAATTTTTTATCCGAATTTAAGTAATCACATGATTGGGTTATGTGAAGTCCACGCCCAAGAGCAGCATCACCCAACACAAGCTGAAATATGAACAAGCTAACTGCATTTTTCTGTCTTGAGCTTCCTTAAGGTTGAGTTACTTTGTGTTTCATTTGGATTCAAAAACATGCCTGTATCTGTAGCATGATTTTGTTGAGATCAGAGGGTTTTTCCGTCCTAGAATTTTGCTTGCTTGTGCTTTGATATCCTGAGAGTCGAGTCGGTAAGAAAGGGGGTTTTAAATTTCTAGAATCGGAAAGAGATGATTGACAGACACTTACGGAGTCGGCAGCAGCCTGAAATTCAGGCACCGAATTTGGGAAAGTTAAGCTCATGCCATTGCAACTGTGCATCACACCATCGTAAGCATCATGTATTCTTTCATAACTCCAATAAAATTATTTCATATATATATACACATGAAAATTTTCCTTTAAGCCACACACTGGGGACTTCGTAACGTCCGCTGTCAAAATAATTTTCATGAAATTTATTCAAAAAACAGTTAATGATAATTTATCGAAATTAATGAAAAAAAAAGCTTGTGACAGTAATTAATGAAGACAAAATTCAGTGGGGGCTACGAAAATTGCTGGTGCAGTTACAAAAATCCTATACAAATAGAGAATATGAGAAGAGTTGAAATGGAGTTTTGGGGTGTTTTTCTTTTCTCATCTTCACTTCACTTACAAAAAATTGAGTTGTAAATGAAACACCCTAAAAATCTCCCTTTTAAGGAGCTCCCTTTTCATTCCAAATTCTAGATGAGGTTTTCTATGATACCCTCTTCAATTATAATTAACGATGCAAGTACAATTTTTCATCTGAGTTTTAATAGAAAATTAATTAAGTTTCTGTTTAATAATCTTTATGATCTTCATTTTTGATTCTTTGTTTTATTTTGTTTCTATAGGTTTGTTCTATAACTAATAAAACCCACCAAAGTTTGACATTAGACGATAAGGTTACGGTTTTGTGCATGGATTACAAAGTTAAAAGTTACGTGTTACAACCGCAACCCTAAATTCCGCATTTGAAAATATAATCATGTGATGCAGGTGGTAGCATCGGTATCGTTTGGGGCTAGCTCAACCCACACTAGGGATATCAAGTCTGATGGCATATAGCTCAACCCACCAGGGTTATTGAGTGTGATGGTATGTTATTAATAAAAAGAGATGATAATACATTTTATGTGACTTTTGGGAGGTGGTTTTCCAAGGTTTGTATAACTTCTATGAATTATGAATATATGCTTATAATATGGATGTAATCGCATATGGCCCTGGATTTGAGGATTGGTTTATGTATAAAGAGTCCATTTTATAAGAGAGATATGGAAATTTAATACCATTATTTCAAATTCAAAATTGAGAAGATGAAATCAAACTATAAGCTCAAATTTGAATTTCTTGATTAATTATTGAAATTTGAAATGTGTAAATGTATTTGTATAATGGCATGTTCATTCATTATTTTTTCATATGATTCCTTGAATAAATACAAAATATAAATGCAAAATTATTATTTAAAACCGACAAACACTAAAACAAAATTCAATCTACCATTTGTTATATGGCCAAAAGACTTAATCTCACCTAAGGTTTTTCTAAATGATAAAATCTTGTTCATCAATCTTTTAAAATCCAAATACCCATTTATTAATTAAAGTCTACAGTTAAATTTAACAATCAATCGTTAAATATTAATAGTTAAAAGGGTATTCAAGTCTTTTTAAATTAAAAAATTTAAAACATAATAAATAATAAAATAAATTTTAAAAAATAATAAAAATATTGAAAATAATTTTTAAAAATATAAAAACACCATTGTTGGCAACATCGCTAATAATGGTGGCTACCAAAAAACGAATTTGGTTCATAGGATGGTCAAATTTGATCTACTCTTTTGTCAATAGTGGTTAGAAATGATAGTTATGAAGAAGGTCGATTATTTCTAGCCACCAATGATAGCAAAAGCAACCATATCTTTTGGTTTTTATTTTTAATTTAATTTTATATTTTTTTAAAATTATTGCTAATTTTTAATTATTTTAATAATATTTTATATTTTTATTATACTTTTTTGGTGAACGTATTTTGGTAATTTCATCAAAAAATTAATAGAATTGGATGAAAAATACTTCATAGATGGGTAGTTGGGTTTTATGAGGATAATGGGTGAGATTTTGTCATTTAGAAAAACTTTGGGTGAGTTGAGTCCTTCGGCCTTGTTGTATCGAAAAATTTTCTATTTTCTTTCAAAATATTTAAAATTTCATTTGTCTAGCAATAAAAAAACACAAAAACAAATTAGAATGCTGATGAGAACCTATCAACCAAGGAAAAATATGGAATCAAAACATAGAAAATGAGGTGGCCTTTTAAGCCATCCCAAGATTCAAAACTCCTATGTAAAGATTAGAATGTGAAGAATTGCGATTGGGTTTAAGGGTAGTCTCTTTTCCATTTTCATAATGAAAGATAGCCTTCAAAGCATCCACAAAGAAATTCTCTCCAAAACTAGAACTATTAGTTTCTTTTAACTTTGTTTAACAAGTTTCTTAGTCAAGCTTAATTTTGTGGAGTTCATGGAGCACTGAAAGAATTGCGATTGGGTTTAAGGGTAGTCTTTTTTGTTTTGTTTATGTTTGTTCTTGAATAATAACAGATGTTGATCATCAATTTTCTATTTTCATGTTATGTATTGTTAGAAGGATAGGAAGGATAGGTTAATTCTTAGGCAACCAACCTTTTTTTATCTTATCAAAATACATAATAAGAATTTTTGAGAGCTAACACACAAATTTTTACAAGTTTTAATTTAGTTACTTTTTAATTTATCACATGCGATACTTATTAAGGTGCTAAATATAACTATCAAGCATAAAGGCAAAGCTACTAACTTGGGATTTCCACTATCAAACTCTTGACTAAATTTTAGATAAAGGAAGAAATAATTCCATTCAAGAGACAAAACTCAAGAACCAAAATTAGAGAAACTTTTCATATATTCATCAACTTATCAACCTGTCTTTTACATGAAAATTGAAGCCTTATATATGGTCTTCAAAGGCTTGTTCAAACTTCGACACATTCAAAAACAAGTACATAAATTAATATTACAAAATAACACAAAATTTCTAAGCCATTGAATTACATTTCCACGCCATGCTTTATTAAATGCTATTTTTCCTTAAATGAAAGAATTATGTCTCCTTGAAAATGCAACTTGCAAAATTCATTTTCTTTAAATCAAATTGAGGTCAAATGTTGGAATTGGGCCTATTGAACCATTTTCTTCATGAATTTAATGAATTGGGCTTGAATAAGCTAGATCTTAGCTTATGGTGCTTGGATGGGCTGAGAGATTACATACTTGTTTTGGCTTGGGCTATAAGTTTCACATCTTGGACTTATTTTAAACTTGTTGTACAACCATTTGATAAATTTTCTCTCAATGAATTACCAAGAATGGGGGATGAAAGATTCGCACATCAATAATATCCTTAGGAATTCATTGCTAGCTTAGAAATTGTATTTATACTTATGATTCTTATTGGTTGTAACTTCTCTCAAAACAATCATTTTGGACTAATTGAGTGTCTTGAAAGTTATCCATAATTGCAAGTGATTTAAGAGTGATGATTCATTTCTTTGAAGGAGTTGCAATCACATCAAACTCCTTCGATTAGAGAGAACAAGAATAGAAAAAGATAGGAAACATGTTTGTGTATACAGATAAAAGATAGTTACTAAGTGACTCATCACTCATTTCTCAAAGTTTCTCTTTTCCTGCAGGTGAGATGAGTTAGCTATTGAGATGTAAATAATAAATGGTAGAATATATAATAGTATCATGTCTCCACATTTGGTTGTATCAAAGTATATTTGAGTCATATATTCAAAAAATGTGTTTTCAAAATTGCATGAGTCCAGAGTCAGTGTATCCCAATAGCCAATGCTCGTGGTACCTCTCAATGTATATATAGTATTATATAATTTAGTATAATTTCCAGATTCTAACCTCCCTTATATTATATGTTATTAGATAGTTGTGCATTACATATTACCGTAGCCTTGCACTACACGAGCCTATGGAATACTTACTTACACACGATTGTGCCTTAGCATGCACGTTCCTGCAAGACCGATATAAGCACACAATCGTGACTCTTTATGCATGGTCATGCCCCAAACACTAATCCAATCATGCACACTTAGCATGCATGACGATGAGGTTGTAAGAATATGACTATATAGTCGTGCACTTATCGGGAACATAGTTGTGCATCATGTTCTAGTTTTGAAATAATAGGGTTGAAAACACAAATCTGCTTATATTCTCATTCAAACCGCAACAAAAACCATTCAAATGTATATACATGGTTATCATGCTACTTTTGCACATGTTATTCTCATCAATAGCTTCAAATTTTATCAAAATATTTATCAAAACCCTCAAATTCATCAACCTCCAACATACACTTAAACTTGTTTCTAAACATACAAAACATTATTAAATCTTTGTCAACACATCATCTGTTGATATTATCATGCTATTCAGTCATAAAACATGCATTAAACATAATCTCATCTTAATGAAACATGAGACACATGCATAAAAAAACAGAGAAAATAGGTAAGAAAGACTTACCTCTTGGCTATGAATGTTTTCTCCCTCTCTAGCTTGTTCTTTCTTCCTAGCTTAGTTGGCTGCTCTTGGATGCTTTCCCTCAACTCTTTGATTAGGGTTTTCTAAAAAGGTAAAAAATTTTGGGTGAAATTTTATTTGAATAAAAAAAGAAAAATCTCTTTGTATAATTGTGCTGGAACTCAAGGGATGCACAATTGTGCTCTATAGAGATATCAAATTTCTATATTTTTTTCGCTTTGCGCATTTATCAACTATTCAAAGTGACACATCTACATATCATATATAACTCTTGTAAAACCGTAAATACAATATGGCAAATAACCTAGAGGGTGAATAGGTTATTTAAAAATTTTATCAAGTTTAAAAACGTTTCTTATTCAACCAAATCAAACATCCAATTATATAAATACAATTAAGCACAATTAATTATAAGACTAAACAAGTATAAATAAAGAGAGTAAAGGGAAAGAAATGCTCAGCCGATTTAGAGTGGCTCGGAGCTTCTCCACACCTCTTACGTCCACTACTTCAAGCAACCCCGCTTGAAGATTTTCCTTCCAGTAACTTTAACCCAAAGTTACAATAGTTTTGATCCAAGGGATTTCGCCCTTCATACTAGTTTTGATACAAGGGATTGCACCCTTAACTTAGTTTTAATAGGGATTATGCCCTACACTAGTTTCACGGGATTGCGCCCAAGGGTTTGTGGAAATTATACAGTAATTTGCCTCACAAGGCTGATTTACAATATCTCTCAAGGGGTTTACAAATATGATTTTGTGAGAGAAGTTTGGAGAAGAATTAGAGAATGAAAGAGTAGAAGTTTTAGGCCTGATTCTCTAACCCTTGCATTTTCAAATCAGCTCCAATTTATAGGAATTGGAAGAATATAGCCGTTACTGCTGATTTGAGGGCCGTTGGAGAGTTTCTGGAAAACTGCACGGGCGTGTCACTTTTCTTGCACGGTCGTGCTTCCCTTAATCTACATTTCTAATGGTCTTTTTTGTACTAGCACGGGCGTGCGTATGTGCATCACAGGGGCGTGTGTCAATTTTTCTTCTATCTGCTTTTCGATTCCAGAAGCTAGCACGGGATGCAAGCACGATTAACACACGAGAAGCGCACGACTACATTTTGGCCTTGCACATGGGCGTGTATCTATGCTACACGGCCGTGTGTGTCATTTTCCTTTGACACAAAGTCATGTCTTCTTCCTGCACACGGTCATGTGCGCCCTCTAGTCTTGACACACAGTTGTGTGTCCTTCTGTACACGGACGTGTGTGCCATTTGTTCTCAACACGGGCGTGTTTGGCTCAATGCACGGGCGTGTACTTGCATGTTCTGCAAAAACAAAACTTTGGGTCCTCTTTGTCATGTTCAATACATACATGGACCAGTTAGATATTTTAACATACATTTTGCATCAATTAAAAATCCACAAGGGTTCAACAATCTCCTCCTTTTTGATTTGATGACAAAACTTATGTTAAAATACACTTAAGCACAAAATATGAAATTATAAAAAAATATTCAATAAGCACAAAAAATATTTATTTTAATATACCTAACATGTCTCCCCCTTTTTGTTATAAATAAAAAATGTATGTTAAAAGTTTTAATTTAGCACAAAAAGAAACTCCCCCTTTGAAAAATATTTTATTAAATTATGCACACATATGAAATTTTCTCCCCTTATGAAAAGATAATTTTTTACTCCTCCTTTTTCAAAGATTATGATACCAATTGTTAATCAATACTCCAATTGATACTAATTGATAGGAAAAATATAAATACTCCCCCTCACAATAACACACATCTTCAATTAAGGAGCATTCAAATTTTATTTCTCCCTCTTTTTGAAAAGATATATGCATTAAACTCACCATTTTTATCTAAAAGAGTTTGATCATTAAAGCATATAGGGAAGATATTTGCAGAAAATTAAAAGATTGTGAAACTGAAGCATTTTCTACAATTTGTATCATGCACGGTCGTGTTGATGTTTTACACGGGCGTGTATGTCTAATTTTGTGACATGCACGGTCGTGTATCATTTAAGCACGAGACCATGACTGGGCAAATGTATCATGCAAGGTCGTGCAACTCACATGCACGGTCATGTATGACCTATAAAACCCAGAAAATTTGTAGAAAACTACAGTTTGACACAGGAGGCTTTTTCAAACCGTTTTCAAATCTTTTAAAAATGATTTTCATCTAATTCAAAGCATTGAAAACACATTAAAAACATATTTCAAACATGTCTAAACATAATTTAAACATAGTTGACACACTTGAAACATTTTTACAAATTTTTGGGGAATAATGAGGAATTTAAAACAATTAAGACACAATTTGATCAAAACACATCAAATACATCATTTTTGCATGTTTTGACTATAGGGGACTTTTACTGTACGAATTCATGTCATTTGCACTCAACACAAGCAAATTTGATCCAATTTGACATGAATTCCAACATTGCACATGTTATACCATAAGCATATATACATATCATTCTTGCATCAATTCAGCTCAACCCATCATATAAGGTAAGTAAAAATATGCATATCAATTCATCACAGTTATAACATGACAAAGACCATCATCATCAATCAAGTAAAACATATAATTAAGAATTTAGACACTTACTTGGTATGATGACTTTTTTACACCACTTTTTCATTCCTTGTTGGTGTAGAAGCACAAGGAGACTCGTTCTTCTTCATCTTCGTCATCCGAATCTTCCTTGCTCAATGCGGCAAGCATTTTCTTTTTCAATTTCTTCTTTTTCACCCGAGGACATTCTTGTCAGTAATGTCTTTCTTTTCCGCACTCATAGCAAGTCACCACTTTTTCTTTCTTTTTCTCTTTCCTTTTGAAAGGAACTTGCTGAATTTCTTGGAGAGCATCTTCAAATCCTCTTCATCCATCGAGTTATCCTCTTCGGTTGAGTTTTCCTCATCTTCACTTGTATCTTCCTCCACCTTGAGTGCGATATTCTTCTTTTTCTCCTCCTTTTTGGGCATCCATTTCATTTCGTGAGTTAGGAGACTCCCGATCAATTCGTCCATGCCCATGTTGGTCAAGTCCTTCGATTATTCAATTGCCTTTACCTTCATACTCCAAGCTTCCGGTAATGACCTTAGCACCTTCTTGACCAACTCCACATTCTCAAACCTTTTTCCCAATCCTCTCAATTCGTTTACAAGGTTTGAGAAGCGCTTATACATTTCCGTGATGTTCTCATCTTTCTTCATCTCAAATAGCTCATATTCATGGAAAATCATCTCCACCTTGGACTCCTTTACTTGACTTATACCTTCATGAGTCATTTGAAGGATCATCCAAGCTTCATGTGCTGTTTCACAAGAAGAAACACGATTAAATTCTATGGTACCTAAAGCACAAAACAGCATGTTTAATGCCCTTGAATTTAAACTCATCAATTTTTCATCATTTTCATTAAATTCAAATTCATTCTTGGGCAAATTTGTATTTGGATTTATAGGGACAAAATCACCCTTATTAATAATTTTCAAAGCTCATAGTCAATGGATTGAACAAAAAATTTCATACGAATTTTCCATTGACCATAATTAACACCATAAAATAAGGGTGACCTATTTGAACTACCCCTTTCTTCGAAAGACGTTTTTTGAAAAATATTTACCATTTAAGTTTCGAAAACGGATCTTAAGCTTTAAAAATCGTTAGATTTTTGAAAACAAAAACCCAAACTCTTATACCAAATATAAAACCCCAAATACAATATGACAAATAACCAAGAGGGGGGGTGAATAGGTTATTTAAAAATTTTATCACGTTTAAAAACGTTTCTTATTCAACCAAATCAAAAATCCAAATATATAAATACAATTAAGCACAATTAATTATAAGACTAAGCAAGTATAAATAAAGAGAGTAAAGGGAAAGAAATGTTCAGCCACTTTAGAGTGGTTCGGAACTTCTTTATGCCTCCTACGTTCACTACTTCAAACAACCTCGCTTGAAGATTTTCCTTCCACTAACTTTAACCCAAAGTTACAATAGTTTTGATCCAATGGATTTCGCCCTTCACACTAGTTTTGATACAAAGGATTGCACCCTTAACTTAGTTTTAACAAGGATTACGCCCCACACTAGTTTCACAGGATTGCACCCAAGGGTTTGTGGAAATTATACAGTAATTTACCTCACAAGGCTGATTTGCAATATCTCTCAAGGTTTCTCTCTAAGGGTTTACAAATATGATTTTGTGAGAGAAGTTTGGAGAAGAATTAGAGAATGAAAGAGTAGAAGTTTTAGGTCTGATTCTCTAACCCTTACATCTTTAAATCAGCTCCAATTTATAGGAATTGGAAGAATATAGCCGTTACTGCTGATTTGAGAGCCGTTGGAGAGTTCTGGAAAACTGCACAGGCGTGTCACTTTTCTTGCACGGTTGTGCTTCCCTTAATCTGCATTTCCAACGGTCATTTTTGTGCTAGCACGGGCATGCGTATGTGCATCACACGGGCGTGTGTCAATTTTTCTTCCATCTGCTTTTCAATTCCAGAAGCTAGCACGGGATGCAAGCACGATTAACACACGGGAAGCACGCACGGCTGCATTTTGGCCTTGCACATGGGCGTGTGTCTATGCTACACGGCTGTGTGTGTCGTTTTCCTTTGACACACGGTCGTGTCTTCTTCCTGCACACGGTCGTGTGCACCCTCTAGTCTTGACACACGGCTGTGTGTCCTTCTGCACACGGTTGTGTGTGCCATTTGTTCTCAATACGGACGTGTTTGGCTCAATGCACGGGCGTGTATGGCTCAATGCACGGGCGTGTGCTTGCATGTTCTGCAAAAGCAAAACTTTGGTCCTCTTTGTCATGTTCAACACATGCATGGACCAGTTAAATATTTTAACATACATTTTGCATCAATTCAAAATCCACAAGGGTTCAACAACTCTTAAATAATTATTTTAACTCTGACTCCTCTTAACTCAATTTTCTAGCTATGCAATCTCAGTTTTATCTCTGATTTCAATCTAAAAAAGTTGTTCTAATCTCAAGTTGCCAAAAGTATGATATCAATCTAAATTTATTTTTATATTAAAATAATTTAGATTAGATATTTAATAATTAATTAAATTAAATCATTTTAAATATTTATTTAAATATTTAATCAATTAATCTCCTCTCAGCGTACCGATATCCGATTGGACTCCGAATGTATTGAAAAACATACGATAACAGTTTGAGGTGGTTTAGTGGAAGAAAGACCTTGCTCATTTGCTTTCGACTGTTCAGCCCTATTTACAACAAATCGAACTTTGCAATTGCAGGCAAGGGTGAGAACTCAGTCTCTCAATCGCACACTCCACTGGTAAGAACAGTCACGATATTTTAATAACAAGTGGCCAAATCTCTCTTCCAATCCGACGGCTTTTTGGAAAAAAAAACCCTCTCACAAATAGATCCGTCGCTTTTGAAGCTTTCTCTTTCGCCGCCATTGAAGTAAAATGTAAGTTTGCTATTTAAAGTTAAGCAATATCTATAATTGGATCATTGAAGATTTGTAATCCGAAGACTGATAGCGAATCTATGGAAAATAATATCTTATATGTCAAAAAAATATAAATTTTTGATTCGTTTTCTAAGTTATTAAGTATCAAGTAGGTAGTTTATACTGGGTAGAACATACAAATTAGCGTTTGTGTCATGGGTTTTGTTTTTTTTTTTTTTGTAAGTCAAATCGTATTGGGATTCTCTTAGAATATTGATATGAAATAGTTATGAGACTTTATTGTGGAGCTACGTATTAGGGCTTGAGCTTGCTTTGTTTTTGAATTTTGGGGTGCATCATCACACGGTTTTTTTTGCATCAGTTTATGCTTCAATGTCAATTTTTCATGGGAATGGGTTCAAGGCAAGCTTCGATTGTGCTTGATTTATGGTTTTTAGTTGGCTCATTTTATTTATGTTTTATCAGCATTGTCAAGATCATGTCAGATTGCCAACCAGAAAACTCATTTAGTGATAGTTGTGGGTAGGATCTGAATGGGGGGCATTAAAAAATTTAACACAGTTGAATGTCTATCCGTGCTTTTGTTCTTAATCTACATGTTAAGAGGTACATGGGCTAGTCAATTTGTGAGCATAGGTAGACTTTGGTATCTATAGCTTGCATCCGACTCTTCCTCTGATTCATCTACTTGTTTTGCATCAACATTCACGCCGAAGCTCCCTAATATGATGCATATATATGTTTTGTTTTAGTGGGTAACTTATGCATATGGATGCTCTAGTAAATTATGCCTTTTTCAACTACAAAATGTCTGGTTAAAGAACAACTACTTTTATTTATATTGCCACTTTGAAATATTCTCCCAAACAGTGGATTGTTACTAACTTCCATTGTGGGGTCTGGTAGTCTAGAGCAGGTCCAATACCTAGTGCCATTTAGCAACTTCAGTTGGTCATCATATTTTTCACCTTGCTTCATGCCTCAGTACCTCATGAAATTTTTAAATAGTTGTATTCCGAATGGGAACATATTCTCTTTTTAAAATTTTAATTTATTTCTGCAACTCTATTGGCATTTAATACAATAGCATGGTATGGGCACTAATTTATTGTTTCACTTTGGTCAAGTTTTGCTTATAGTACGGACTTACTGATGAAATCAATTGAAGATTTTGTTAATTTTGTAAGATATTGATAACCAGAAAATGGGTTTGTGGACGCTGCTGGAGGGTTTTCTGCTTTTTGCAAATGCATTAGCGATAATAAATGAAGACCGTTTCCTTTCTCCTAGAGGATGGAATTTCTCAGAATTTTCTGTGGGGCAGACAAAGTCATTAAAGGGACAGATCATAGGTCTCATTTATGCAATTCAGTATATGAGAGTTCCTCTTGTACTCTTCAATACAATCTGTATTGTTGTAAAATTGGTATCTGGATGATTCTTCACAAGGTAAGATCCCTGTAGGCACTCATGATTTTTGTTTATGTTCACTCATACCTTTATTTGGTATCCACCCTTTCCTCCATTTTAAAAGGTAAAATTGGTCAGGGTTAGTCATCTCCTTACAGTAGGCTGGGATTTTTCTTATTTTATGTGCATTTTAAAGATTGATCTAGAAAAATTCCATCAACTTGCTACTGAAGTGATAATGATTTTATGACAGTCATGAAGAGCAAGTGAATTTTTTACTGTGAAAGTTAAGTATGATTTGTCAAGTTATCCAGTGGATTTATATGTCATAGGCTTTACTGTGACATTTGAGCTGTAATTTTTGAAAGTAAAGTGAGCTCTGAAACTAAGGTTAGACGTGTTTAGTGTAGCAAAATACGATTCTATATTAAATTTTGTTATGCTAAAAATTATTTGTTAAGGCAAGGCATGGTAGGCATTTGGCTTATTGGAATATGCAGTTGTTACTTCTATGGTTATTTTGAAATAGTTAAGCTGGGATTAGGCTATACTCTAAATAGGGTTAGGTTGAAGAATTAATAGTCATGGAGTTGGTCTCTCCTCTGCCTCTTATTTCCAATCATGGATTACTATAGTGACTAATGACTGGGAGGTTCTTTTCTTTTCCTTGGAACTATAGAGTGCCAACAATTAGGAGATTCTTTGAAACCATAAGTGTGACTCATTTCATCATTTCATTGTTATTTGACTGGCAAAACATCTTCTGCTTAGTTAGTTTGATAATTACCTTTATTTTTTTTATTCTCAACTCTTGTTTCTGCTGTAGTTTTTCTTGCAGTTCCTGTCTTCTCTATTTTCTCCTGTGCATTAGTGCATGTTATAGAGTTTACAGTACTTATTACCAGAATTAAATACCTGCTGGTGTAATCAATTTGAGTGTCCTTTTTTATTAATTTTTTCTGATGAGTTTCTTGGTTGCAGGACCTTTAACGTCAAATTGCAAAATTGGGAACCTCTGAGAAGGTTTGCGAAGAAGCTGAAGCATTTCATTCAGAAAATTCAAGAAATTCTTTCCAAGTAAACATTTCTTTTTTTTGGTGTAATGAACCACTTTGGATTGTATTTTAAGCCTCAATAACATTGTTTAGGTGTGGGAATGAAGATGATATGAAATTCAGAAGTTTCAGTTCTGTTTTTTATGTTGTTAAAATAGTTTTGTTATTATATCATTTATGAGTACCAAGTTGTTCGACTGTATGTGGTATGTCTTAGCAGGACTATTTTATATGGCATGAATTTGATCTCAAGATCTTTTCTGATCTATGTGCGTTGCCCATTCTTTTTGTTGCTCATAAGCAGTGTTACTTTATCATTCAAATGTTTCTTTCACGTTATGTGGCAGATGATATCTCTGTTGTATATATCATTTGTGCTATAAGAATTGATGCCATTAGAGATTAAGTATGGTTGGGAAGGCTTTTTTCTTTTGTGGCTGTGATGATTTAATAAATAATATTATATGCATAAACATTTTTCACAAACTTATCTATACAATCTATTATGATTGAGTGATCTTAATAGATAAGTTTAAAAGTTAGTGTAGATGATACGTCATACAGTTAGGGTTGCCATATCATTTTGTGGAGAGTAGTTTGTATATGTAACGTTTTTGGGTAAATAAATAAATTTATAAACAAAGCAAAAACGGAAACAGTCTGAGCTCAGCTAACCATAGGTAGCTAGCAAGCAACTACCAAACTCGCCCAACAAAGGACCCTCAAGGCCTTTCTTGCGTGTCTATCTAAGTTTCAGTAAAGATAGAGTATAAGAGAGTTCAAACCTAAACTAACCAAGAGAAGCAATGATTGTAATCTATACAAATTTCGAGAGAAAAGAACCTATACCCTTTCTAGGTCTAATCTTTGTATGCACACTATGTATAGAGCAATTTTTTACATCTCTATACAAAGTTGATAAATATTTGCTCAAGAGATCAATCATCCAAGTCATATTTTGTAGCACGATGTTGCTCTAAAAAGAACCAAAATCCATGAGCTTATATTTTTCCATATTGAGAAAATGGAAAGTTGCGACATTGCCACATTCACCATATCTAATTTGCTTGTCAATCCATTTTAAGTTATCCCAAAGAACCATGCCCCCGTTGCACACCAAATTTTGGATCATATTTTGCTGCTAATAACCATCAAAGGTGGTGATCAAACTTCACTGTTTTATTATTTCCAAGAATGGTAGCAAGCTGAGAAAAGAGTGGTCTCCAACCCTCCCCAGAATGCCCCAAGTCATAGGCCCGAAATCCTGAAAGAACCTTTCTAGATAATCAGCCCTTGCACCAAACAGCTTACACTCATGCCATAAAACCCGCCAGGTTGCATCTTGTACAGCTGCTTTATATTAAGCCAAATCCCTCCCCTTGAAGCCTGCATGCCGTTGAACAAATTGGCCTTGGTCCCCACCAAAATCTCCTATTGCATGCGAAAACACTGCTCAAATCTGGAAAAAAAACCATCCTGTTGTGTATGTAACGTTTCTAATGTCTTCTAATGTTGTCTTAGTGATATCAAGAACGTATATCAGAAGTTGAAATTGTTTACTTTTACAGTAATGCTATATTTGTAAAATCTTATATGAACTAATATTGAGTTGGTATTGCCATTATCGTCACTTTAGTGCTACTTTTAAAAACTTTCAATTTTTTTAAATAAACTAATGTATTGTGTTAGATGAATTCAAACTTCCTTGTGTAAATTGATTTATTGTAGTTGAACTTGCCTTGTTACACCGTGTCTCTTAATGCCCTGAAGTCTTTCTTTGAAAAGTTATGGTCAAATGATAGAGTGAATGACATTTTCATGCTCAAGGTTTGGGCATAAAACATACTTTCATCCATTAAATGGTGAGTTCCCACTTCTAAATTCGAAACTTAACTTCATTAATGAAAAAGAATTTTAACACAATGTTAAGAAGTTGAATTATCATATTGTTTCTAATTATTTTTGTTTTTCAAAATTATTATATTATTCCAAATTGACAAAATTAAAAAAATCCTCTTCTTCTCGTTCCCCTTGAATTTTCACCCTCTTCTTTTGGGGCGTCTTAGGTTGATCATAATAATTTTTGATATTTTTTGTTTTACTTTCTTAACCTTCTCGTTCATCTTGTTCCTAAAAGCCTCCATATCACACTTCAGTATTATCTCTCTCATTTGCCATAGTGATCTTCGACTTCTTTGCTTCATTTTCTTATCAAACAAATTACTGTTGTCTCCTAACCCATTATCTCTCATTTCTCTCGCACCTACTTGTTGGAGTTGGTGTTCTAAGATTAATCCTTATAAAGATACTAGTTCATTGATAATATTTATATAGACTAACTTTCAATGACACTCTTTATTTTTAAGTGCAGTAATGCTTGGATAAATTCCTTTAGAATAGTAATATCGAGTTGAAAAATTAAATTTATTGATTGTGCTTTCTTTGTATACTCATTAAGATAATTATTCTAGAAAGCGTTCATAACTCTAATAATACCCTAACCTAGGACATTGGTAATGTTTATATAACTATCATAGTGTTAAATAACTCCATTAAAAGATGGGGATAGTTTGCATGTGTTAAAGTTATTGGTTGTAATTTGGTGTAACACAAAGGTTTATTCTATTTACTATGCATATTCTCTGGACATAACCTGTTAAAAGCATTTTATGTAGATGGTTATTTCAGTGTTCATGAAATATATCCTCTTTAGTAGACAAAGGTATGATCCTTAGATTTGGGGATAACTAGACAGTCTTCTTCAAATATTGGTATGGCTTGACGTTATCCAACGTGCTACCATAATAGGAGCTACTATAAAGGTGGTGATTTTAGATATCAAGATTTGTATGAAGGTTATGGTGATTTAATAAAGGATTCATCACTTTTAACAATAGAAGACTTTTATCTTTAATGGGTTTTTGTTTGCATATATCAATAACCACTAAAATGTGTCATTTTAGTGAGATTGGGTTATTGTCCAATCCAATGGTATTCAATCATTGACTCAATTATCAGTTTCTAATAACAAGAAATTTCTAAGGTATGCATTAAATCTAGTTTTAGCTTCGAGAGATATAAAGTGACAAAAAGATTGAATTGTGCAAATAATTGTTTGCTAGTAAGTTACTAGTACAGACACTGACACTTCAATAAACGGGGTGGCTGTAGCATCCCAGGTTAGAAAAGCCCTTAGGGGAAGAGTTTTGGGGTTAGAAACGAGATTCAGAGAGAGATTGGGAGCCTAGTAAAGTTCAGGGGTGAGTTAGTAAGTTTTCGAAGCCTGTGTGGCTTTCGTTTGAATTCTTTCGGAAGGATTCGATCAGGCGAGTGAGCGGAAAATGAGTAATACTCATTTTCCCTTGTGCACGCCCGTGCACCTTTGATGCACGCCCGTGCATGGCATAGTATATAAGAGGAACCGAGAGTTTAAGTCATTCTTTTCTCACCCATTTTCATTTTAGCCAAGGTTTCTCTCTTCCATTTGCAGCTCCTATCATTAGAGAGGAGATCCAGCCTCCTGTAGCTCCCGATCCGGCGAGAGAGCCAAGAGATAATTGATAGAGATAAGCTTTCAGAGGCAATGACGCGAGGTAAGTGTTCTTTCACTTCTTCTCGCGTTTTTCTAGCATGTTTTGATGAGTTGTGATACTTGAATGAGCTTAATGCATGTTCAAATGATGAGGATGCTTGTTTGATATGTTGATTTTGCCATCTTGATCCATGCATGTAGGACCCGCCACCACGAGTACCCCTGCTGCTGAATACTATTGAGAGCTTTTATTAATAAACTGAAAACTTGGGTACCCGCGACGGGAATCCTACGGAAATAAAATCTGAAACTATACAACTGTGCACATGCGAAAGCAAAACTGAATATACATCAACTGGAATATACGTATTGTTCTGTACAATAGGCCCACTGGCCTTTTCACATATACATATACTGTTTCTGTACATCTGGATACATACAAAAGGTACATATGACCACACAGGTCCAAAACTGAAAACTGTACAACTGCGATCGGGGTGTGTGTGCGTGCCCTCTCCGTCAGTCTCGATCCAACCGCTCCTCGGGACCAGCATGAAAACCTGAAAGGATGGAAGAAGGAGGGGGATGAGTGATAAAGATCACCCAATAAGCGCTCCTTACTTCCCTCAACCCAAGCAAGCACAAACAATCACAATAATCATACATACCCGGGCCTCGGCCCTAATCATACATCTATGCGCTTGCTGGAATCTGAAAACTGTTATCTGAATCTCATTCATTTACTATTATCATATGTATCCATGTCATGATGTGTATGTCATGTCATGCTAACTGAAAACACTGGATGCATGCATCTGAATACTGAATACTGAATGTACCCGAAGGTACCTGTTGTACTGATCAGACTTGTGAATACAAGGATTCAGCATCCTGGCCATGTGGGTTGAACATTCTAGCTACTGGCTAGAAAGTTGTTGAATATACTGCTGTCCGATCTGACTGCTGTCAGATGGTAAAACTGAATTTACTGTTGATCATTCTGACTGGTGTCAGAGAACTGAATCTGAAATACTACTGAGCATTTCTGACTGGTGTCAGAAAGTTGAGTCCCACAGATGCCCCCTCATATTCACCTTATACTCTTCCCCGTACATTAGGTTCTGAATACTGTTGAATTCGGATCCCTTGATCCTATCTGAAGCTACATGAAATGCCATGATGTGCATATGCAACTTATTATCTGATTTCATGTTCTACTGATGCTTATCTGAAGCCAATTAGCCTTTACTCTGAATTCGCATGCTTAATTAAACAATAAATATTCTTTTTCTGAAAATCTGCAGGTGCACGGGCGTGCACGACTAACACACGGGCGTGAGCCTGAACGCACGGGGCCGTGCGCTAGTCGTGCGCCTGGTCGGCAAGCTATTGGAATTTACTGTTCACCTTCACTGAAATGCTTACGCACGGGCGTGCACGATAGGATGCATGGGCGTGCGTCTGGAAATCTCGCCGTGCACACAGCGTGAGCACGGGCATGCATCTGGAAAAACAAAGGCCCACGACCGTGCGTCTTGTTCTTCAATAAGAGCACCGCCTGGAAATCGCACGAAAAAGCCAACCAAATCACACTCATTCATCAATTCACTTCAATAACACATTCTCAGCACATCAAACATCACAATCCAAGCTTCACATGCAACATGCACTCATTCATCACAAATTTACCATGGAAACTTCTTGATTCTCTCACTAAAGCACACACATAACACATGCATGCTTCAAGGGTGGAAATTCATCATCAAGATCAACATGCAAAACCATTTAAGCATTCCAAGCAATCATCAACATGCAATGAACTCATTCATGGCATCAAAGTTCATCAAGCAAGCCGGGAAACTCAAGAAAAGGTAAGTGAGCACTTACCTCGCTCCATGCTTCTGGAAACAACTTCAATCAACTAATCTCTTTACTCTCTCACTGGATTGGGGGCAACTGGCTGCTGAATTTCCTCTCTAAGGATGGGAGGAGCTGAAAATGGAAGAGAGAAATCGGTTGAAATACAAATGGGTGAGAAAAGAAATGAACTCTCTCGGCTCACACTTAAATACTATGCCACGCATGGTCGTGCATCAAGGACGCACGGGTGTGCACAAGGGAAAATGAACTTAATTCATTTCCCGCGTATTCGTACGATTGAATCCTTCCGAAAATATTCAAACGAAAGCCACACGGCTCCGAAAACTTACTAACTCACCCCTGAACTTTGCTAGACTCCCAATCTCCCTCTGGATCCCATTTCTAACCCCGAAACTCTTCCCCTAAGGGCTTTTCTAACCTGGGATGCTACAATGCATGCATGATTGAATTTGCTTTAGTGAGAGAAAGCTAATGCTTCCATGGTGATTTCGTTGCTTGTTGAGGCATGTTGAATTGGAAGCTTGTATTGTGTAATTTGGAGTGCTGGAAATGTGTATTTGAAGTGAATTGGTGAATGAATGTGAAATGGTTGAGAATTTGTGCATTTTTCAGGTGGTGCTCTTGTTGAAGAACAAGACACACAACTGTGTGCCTGCATGGCACGACCGTGTGCCTTTGTTTTCTAGAACACACGCCCGTGTGCACGCTGTGTGCATGGGTAGAAAATGCACACACACGCCCGTGTGTCCGCAGGCACACGCCCGTGTGCAAGGTTTCAGTGAAAATTCCAGTAGCTT
>JAJEJH010001292.1:0-32639 GCA_026122585.1 Anacardium occidentale | reverse complement strand
CAGATTTGTTTTCGTAGGATTCCCGTCGCGGGTACCCATATTTTCAGATTATTAATAAAAGCTCCCCATCAGAATTCAGTAGCAAGGGTACTCGTGGCGGCGGGTCCTACAAGCATAGCAAACACATCCAAAAACTTTAAGGTGGTTCGCCAAAGGCTTTCCACCATTTTAAGCTTCAAATGGAGTCTTATTCCATATAGCTCTTATTAGACATCTATTTAGCAAATACATAGTTGTATTAATAGCCTCGGGCCAAAATGCTCTAGGTATTCCTTTCTCAAACAACATATACTTAGCCATCTCCATCATAGTTTGATTCTTTTTTTTCGAATACACTATTTTGTTGAGGTGTATAGCCAATAGTCAACTACTTCTCCACGCTTTCATCTTTACAAAATTTATCAAATTTATTATGAGTGTACTCCTTCCTCCTATCATTTCTCAAAGTTGTAGAACCCTAATACAACATAAATGGCTAATCCTATAGGGGGTAATAGGATTTTAAAAACTTTTTTATAACTTTGAAAACTTTTCACCTAAAACCAAGTTTATGCTCAAATCAATTTCAATGTAAATTAAAACCATTAAGAGAGTAAAAGAGATAAAAATGGTCAACCTATCATAGTGGTTCCGAGCTTTGACCATAGGTCTCTTATATATACTTCTTCAAGCAAACTTGCTTGAAGTTCCACTTGTTCTTTGAAAGTTTGCCTAAACATTTACAATAGTTTCATAGGATTTTATCTACCACTAGTTTCATAGGATTGTGCCCAACAAAAGTTTGACAGGATTTTGCCTACCATAGTTTTTGTAAGATTGCACCTCTTATAGTTTCATGGGATTACGTTCAAACATTTGAAACACAAATATAAGAGAAATAAAATGCCTTTAATAGGCTGATACAAATCTAATTAGTCATATTTACAAATATGTTTTAGAAAGAGACAAGAAAAGGAAGAGAGAGCAAGAAGATATAAATTTGTTACATTGAGTTCTCTCACTCTCATAACTTCAAAATCACTCCAATTTATAAATTTTTTGAATGAAAGAGCCGTTGTAGTTAAGATACTAACCAATGAAGAAGAAAAATATGTTCTTTATAAAATTCTGCATAAACGCACGATCATGTGCCTTAGATGCACGATCGTACTCCCTTTATTAATTGATTCTCTATGGTCATAATATCACCCTATACGATCATGTGCCTTGGCGTGCACGGCTTCTTAATGTGCCTTGATTTTCATATACATGGTCATGTTTTTCATATGTATGGTCTTGCTTCTTAAGTGCACAATCATATTTTTCATATACATGATCATGTATCATGCACGGTTATGTATCTTACACACAGGGTCATATATCTTCATTAAATAGATGAATCTTAAAGTATAAAAGATAACACAACCAAGAGCACTACACGCCACATGAGAGTGCACATGCTTGAAATTTTGAATTAGCACGGTCGTGTGTCTTTTCTACATGATTATGTGTCTCAGCAATTTTGTAAAATTAAACTTTTGTCCCTCTTGGTAATAAATCAATTCATGTCATGGACAAATTAGTAATGTTAACATAATTTCTTATCATATTAAAACATCTAAGGGTCTAACAAAAGTCTTTATAAACATTCTACTTTGTTTCTCAACTAATGCTTTAAACTTTTTAAATATCACTAACACTTTAGATTTTTGTCTCACAAAATATACCCATGTCATACAGGTCAAGTGATCATTAAAAAAAAAAAAATACCTGTTTCGGGCATGAGACAAGGTATTCATAAGACCACATACATCTATGTATACTAACTCCAACACTTGTTTGGCTCCTTTTGTTCTTTCCTTTGGAAATGGTTGGCGGTGGTGTTTGCCTAACATACATCCTTTACACATACTAGATTTTTCTTCAATTGTTGGTAGTTTGTAAACCATACTCATTTGATAAAGCAACTTGAGACTGTTGTAATTCCATTGTCTAAGTCTGTTATGCCACAAACAAGAATCATTTACTTCTCTAGCCATCAAGCTAAAATTTTTCTCATATTTGAAAGAGGGTGGAAAGCTTCTGTTCTTGGTCATTTTAACCACAATAACTTTTCCTTTTGAATCAAAAATTCAATAATTTCTACTTTCAAATTTCATAGAATAATCATGCTCCAAAAGCTATATAATGCTCAACAAATTCTCATATAATTTTAGCACATAAAGAGCATCATGAATGACCTTACTTCCTTCCTTTTTTACTACACCAATACTACCCTTTCTTTTACTTCAACATATTCTCCATTGCCCAATTTAACTTTTGAGTTGAATAAAGAATTTATGTCAAGAAAAGCTTTTTTTATCTCCTGTCATGTGATTGTTACAACCATTATCCAAGTACTACACATTTTTCTACTCTCCAAAAGCCTTTTGACAAGCAAAGAATAGGTTCCCATCAACCTTTTCTATTTTTGTAAATGTAGCTTGCTATTGATTGCTAAAACGATAATACTTTTATACATGCCTGACCCTTTTGCAGTTATAACATTGTGGCTTACCTTTATTCTAGCAATCTTTCTTTTCATGATTGTCCTTCTTACAAATTCCAAACCATTTATTTAATCCTCGATCATTTCCTTATCCACTATAAGAGCCTCTACCTATTCCACTTGAGTTTCTTTCTCTTCTTTTACCTTTACCAAATCTACCACCTCTAAAAGATTCACCTTCATTATGGATTGAAGGTTTATTCTCATCATCCTTGGAATGATTGGTGAACTTAGATTGAAACGCTTTTTCAACTGATTTTTTAGAGCTATATTGTAACATCCCAGGGTTAGATTTGTCTTTTAGGTTTCTAATATGGGGTTAGATTGAGATTTATCTAAATTATAGGATTGTGAGAAAGTTTTAAGATGAAATAGAGGTTTTTTTAGGGTTAGGTGGCTTATATATGGACCCGTTTAGGAGGATTTGCATACGAGCGCGAAAAAATAATATTTTTGTAATTTTTCTGCCATGCACGATCGTGCATGAGAGGTGCACGCCTGTGCGTGCGATAAATTTCAACTGCCTTGGTTTTAAGTTAAGCTTATCTGGTTTTCTAACCATTTTCACCCAAAGTTTCCATTTCATTTTCAGATAGCATCAACCCTAGGAGGGAAGATCAGCATCCAGGACCATCCAATCCAGCTTAAGCTTGTAATTTCTTGAGAGAGAAAGCATGTCTTGAGGTAGGCGATTCTTACCTCTTTCTCTTGTGTTTTTGATATGTTTGATGCATGCTTTGATGCGTGTGAGTTGATTCCGACATGCTTGTGATGTTCTCTTTGTGTGCTAATGATTTGAGATGATGATAATAATGATTGATGCATATATATATGTTATGTGTGAGAATATGTATGATATACATGATTTGTGATGGGTTAGATGATGAATGCACGATTTGCAGTTATTGAAAGGGAAAATATGTGTATATGAAGTGTTTTGCATGTGGAAAATGTTTGATTTACCTTTAGTATGAGATTTGGTTGGGATTCAAGTCGATTCCCAGTGGTCATGTAAGTGCAGAGCAGGACGCACGCCTGTGTATGCATAGCACACACCCGTGCATACTGTATTTTTTGCATAGTCACGATCGTGTTCACGTAGCTATGCATGACCTAAAATGCAGGGTCACGCCCGTGCATGTTAATGCATACCCGTGCACTAAGAGAAAATGAGAAATATGTAGAAAAATCATAGAATCGAGCATGACCACATGCATAACTTGCTCACGGTCCCGTGCAATTTCATGCACGCCTGTGCACACGACACGTATGCCCGTGTGTCAGGCAGAAAAGAGAAAATAAGCAAGTAATAAGAAATGTGTACAGTAAAAGCCATCAAATAAATATGAAATAGTAAAATAAGCTTAGTTAAGCTTACATGATGCTTACATGATGCATCACATACATAGCATAGCATGACATGCCATACAGAGTTTTCATAAAGGGATCCAAGGATCTGAATTGATATTTTTAGTAGAAAAAGATAGATTCTAGGGGTGAATACGAGGGGGCATTTGTGAGTTTCAACACACCCGTTGCATCAGGAGCTACATGCTCATTACTAGCCTTATGTACTGGCATATACCGGGGTGCTCAGTTAGTAGATTATAGGTTTCTTGATCCGAGGATCAGATGCAGTTATAACACGAGGCACTTTGATCAGTATGAGATTCAGAGACATTACGTGACCCATACAGTTTATGACGCGTGTTTGTATAGGAAACTCACATGGCTAGGGTGTCGAATCTTTATATTCATCAGTCTGCGCAGTATAGCAGGTACCCCAAGGTACACAGTTTTCAGCATAGCTTTCAGATCAGTTTTTATATGAGTTTTCAGATATGGGATCCCAAGATCCAACAATAGTTTTCAGTAAATAGTTATTTTCAGAAAACTATTTTTAGTATATAGGCCCATACCTAGTTATGTTTTCAGTATATCTCATAGCATGTAATTATTATATGACACATCAGCATATCATCTAGAGAATGATAAGACATTAAGAAATAGTAAATGAATAGAATATGAAATATCATGTAAAAGACACGAATATCAGAATATCAGAATATGAGAAAAGCCACGTAATGATACGTGAACTTCAGAAAACAAATAACAGAACAAAACAGTTAAAAAAAAAATATGAACAGCAAGAATGAAAAGCTTAGCAGCTTAACATAAGGATGATGACATGTGAAAACCAGTTTGGTTTCCTCTCGTGTATAAGTTTGTTACTATATGTAATGATGTGACAATCCTCCGAGAAGGATTGGTTTAGGATCAGAGATAGGAAGCGCTTACTGGATGAATATATCACTCACTCCCTACTTTTCTTTCTCTTGCAGGTCAGTATTTTGGGGGCTAGGAGGAGAAGATGGTTGTGGTCTGGGATCCATTATGCTTCAGTTTTTGCAGCATGTTTCGGTTTGCATGCTTGTTTAGTTTTGTTTGCCTGTAAATGTACATGTTTTATCACACACATACTTTAAAAAAAAAAAAAAAAGAGTTTTTGGGCATGTATATGTATATGTATATGTATATGTATACATTTACACCACAGGTTTTCCGTTGCG
The DNA here is from genome assembly GCA_026122585.1 of Anacardium occidentale. Taxonomy (NCBI): domain Eukaryota; kingdom Viridiplantae; phylum Streptophyta; class Magnoliopsida; order Sapindales; family Anacardiaceae; genus Anacardium; species Anacardium occidentale. The sequence continues at coordinate 27,542 of JAJEJH010001292.1, read as the reverse complement.
ACATTTCAGTTTAGTTTAGGTATTTTGGTTGTGTATTATTGACCATATTTTTTTCATTTATTATTATTAAATTATATTTAATTATAGAAAAAGTAGTAAACAGTAATACCCAGCGGGAGTGCCTATATATATAACAATCTTTGTTCATAGGATCTCAATGACCCCATCAACCCTCAACCCATTATGCTTGAAAAATCCTTAGTTTTTTCTATAACAACCATCATAGGATCAAATTTTTCAGTCAAGCTAAGCAAAATTTTTTCAATAATTCTACAGTCATTTATTTTGTCTCCATGTGATTTTATTTGATTCACCAACTTAGAAAATCTATTAAGATATTCATTCAAACTTTAATTCTTTTTCATTCACAAAATCTCTCTTAAGAGATTGAAGTTTAACTGCTCTCACCTTTGAATCTCCAACAAATTCTTATTGAAGAGTTTTTCATTCTTTCTTGGCTATTTTTGCTCTCATAATCCTTGGGAATATGGCTAATGAGACTCCTTTTTGAATCACGCCAAGAACTCCAACATCTATGATTTTCTTCTTTCGTAATTCTTCACATTGTGTAGCTGTAACATCTTCTATAACCATTAGTTCTTCATAACCTGTTTTTACTAACTCCAAGACCTCTAAAGAAATGAACAAATTCTCCATTTTTATTGCCTAAAAGTGATAAATTTTCTCCTTCAGACAAAGGAACCTGGACATTACTATAGATTGTATTGTTGATTGTTGATGAGTTGCTTGTGGAAGCCATGACTCTTTACCTTCAAACTTCTCTTATTCTTTTATTCTTTTCTTTTCTTTGCTGCAAGGATCTGCCACTTTGATACCACTTTGTTTGTGATATGCTAAAGTTGGTATCTAAACTAAAATCACTTAGGAAATTATAGGATATGGCAGGTTTTTCTTTTATTGCAAAATTCAAAAAGATTATTTTTTTTTGTACCCTCTATTATAGTTGCACATACGTATAAATTCATAGACTATTAAGTGACTCTTGGATTACATTAGTGATTCTTAGATCGTATAAGGGACTCTTAGATAAATAATAACACATTACTCATTAACAAAATGATCTGACTATCTAAGCTCACGTTATGTATATGGGAATGTTGACCATAAAACACTAGAAGAAATAGAATTACGCCCATATATATTGTAAATTGAGAAACTTTATGGCAATATTTTAGAGAACACACCTCATAGAGTTCATCTGATATTAGTGCCTTTAGCTGAGCAAACCGAACTCTTGCATTCAAGTCTTTGTGATAATCTGTAACTGGGTTGCCAAGCACGTATCCCTGAATACAACATCAAATTATCAATATGTATTCTAATTTCTTTTGTTATAAAGTAGAAAAAAATGGCTTAAATATTGTTTAAGGAGCATAAAGTTTGTATTTATGTGTCTTTATCACCTGACAATTAAATGCCATATGCTTTTGCACCAAGTTTAATAATTTATCTTTCATGAAATGTGGACTTATAGGTGGTAACTAATGCCACCGAATTGGAACAAAAGTATTGCTTCAAGTCTCCCACCATTTCAGAATTCTCAAACTTCTTTGGTGACTTCACAATTTTACATGCTGGATTTTGTGCCAAAAATCTTGACAGGCTTTGGCCTAAATTGTAAATGGAGGTGCCATATGAGTGCAAAATCATGACACGCATTTACCAAGCAACACAAACATTAAAGAGATGCACTTAAAGCTTAAGCAGTGACAAAAATTAGAGTGTGTAAGATATTATTGGCTGAATTTGGGATTTGGGTTTGAGTTTCCTCCAAACTTAATATTTATTATTTTGTAAAATTTGATTTCTTTAATATTCTCAACTGAACATAGGTAAAAAACATAATCGTTAAAGTTGTCATGTTTTTATAAGTTCTATTATTTTTACTTACATAATACACTTAAAATGAATACTCATTTAATTTCTAATAATGATTTGTTATTATATGATTGAATTTTATTCTATTTTTAATTCAAAATTATTCAATCACTTAGCGATATATTATCATCATTAGTACATATATTAGTAGTTATAATAAATACATATAGTTTTATTGTTTTAATGAGGCCAAAACGCATATTCCCACCCAGTGTTTGTTGAAATAACAAAATTCCACCTCCTAAGTTTGAAAAAAATCAAAATTTCACCCATCCATCTAATTTTCTGTTAATTTTTTTTTACAATTTTAAAAAAGACATAAATACCCTCAAATAAAAATTATTTTATTCTTAAAATTATATTAAATAAAAATTTAGATTGAAGTTTTTTAAAAATTTTAAGGATATTTGAAATTTGAAAAAAATTGGGGTGTTTTTAAAATTTAAAAAAATTTAGAGACATTTCTAAAATTTTTAAAATTTTAATATGCCACTTAATAGTTTAAGAAAACAATTACATCCAAAAAGCATAATAAGTTCAGGGGTGGAAATATTTTATTACAAATTATTGAAGTTATAATATATTTTCAAAAAGGGTAAAAATAATAATTTTTAAAATAAGATAGAAAAATTATCTTTTTACCCAAGTATGTTAAGAAAAATAACGTTTATAATTCAAATACATTTCTATTATAATATTTGAATAAAACGATACATATTTAGAGTTAATGTATATTTTTAAAAATTTTAAGAGTTTTTTAAATTTTAAGAAAAATTTGGGGTTAAAAATTATATTAAAAGCTATTAAGGTTATCAAAATATTTTAAAATATATGATTAAATATGATAATTCTTAAAACAATAAATGAAATTACTTAATTACTTTTACTAAGTTTGAAAAAAAAAATATTGATATCCCAAACATATTTTTAATATAATATTTAAATAAAATAACATAAAAGTTTAATTAGATAGGTGAAAATTGATTTTCTTCACATTATTTTGAAAAATCTAGGGTGGAAATGATCTTTTGACCTTTTAACTATTTGTTTGACCGTTAATTATTATCCAGTAGAAGTTGGGCTTTAGAACAACATAAAGCTTGCGTGGATGATCATTACCTTGAGATTCATCATTGGCTCCCTTCCGACCTCATTACCTGCAATGGAATGAAAAGCGACTTAATAGCGGTGCCTTCTGAGCAGTCAACGTCTTCGCCAAATTTGTATCTTTCTCATGAATATTTTTGGTACCAAATAGAAAAGTAATTAAATATAAAGAGATAAGAAAACAAATATAAAATAGTTTTCTTGTTGAATCACGCAATGATATAGAGTGTTTCCAACAGTATGGACATGCATATCAATTAATTACCTTCCGATATTTGCTTGGCAACTATTGGAACGATTTTTCCAGAATAAGAATCTCCAGCGATATAAAGGGGATTTGCAAGAAACTCTGGGTGAGCCATAAGCCACTACAAAACATAACAAAAAAAAAAAAAGAACAATCGGAGAGTGCAATGGCCAGAAGATAAAAGTTTAAAGCCGGCGTTGTTGCCGAAAATTGAACGTACAGACAACTTTTGGCTTCATGGTTTTCAACGTCAATGCCCATCCAGTTATACAAGTAGTGTTACAATCATAAATGGTCATTTGGGAATTCTAATTTTCTTCACCTTTTTTTTCAAATTTTATTCATCATGATACCCTATATTTCTTGTTGGAACAAATAACGTCTTACCTTTCTCAGGAAATTGTATGTATCTGTAGCTGACAGTGTATCATTGATGACATCATAACCTTTCCAACTTTTTGCATACGAGAATCCCGTTCCAACAGGTTGATCCAAAAATATTATGTTGGCAACCTGGGAAATATCATGTCTGTCAGTTGCTTGACTTTAATAGTAATTGGTGGCTGATCCATATATACCTTTGTCCATGAATACGGATTCAAAGAAAATTGCGGTTTGTTTCCACTAGAATTTGCATAGTTGAAAGATAAAGGACCTACAATAAAGTACATGTTTAATCAAGGACATGCCCAGATAAATAATTTCTCCCATAAAACTATTAGATATAGTATTTGGGAGATAACTTTTTTAAAAGTCAACTGAAAAATATATGAATGTTTTGTCTTCTATGTTCAAGGAACAGATAAAATAGCGAGGAATTTGATACACACCGATTTCATATACAAGTCCAGAGAAACCAGAACAACCAGGACCTCCAGTAAGCCACAGGAAGAGAGGATCAACTTTCGGGCTCCTCTCAGACGCAATAAAGTAGTAGAAAAGTTGTACGTTATCAAGATCACCCACTCCAATATACCTGCAAAAAAAAACCAGAATTTAACATGCATCAATTAATGAAGAAGAAATTAAAGAAAATATAGAAAAGGCAAAAGACTAAGGCCTACCCAGTTTCAAGTGTGAAGGGAAGAGGACCGGGATATCCTGGTAATTCCCTGACGATAGAAGCAGAAAGAGCAATCTCGCACAAAACTAGTAAAACAACTACCCGGCACAACATTGTGAAATCACTCAACTACGTAAATTGCAAAGACTCTAAGGTAGCTATAAATGTAGTTGGATGAACGCAATGCGTTGGTGCCGTCGTTACGTGTTATTGATATGTATAGAGTTACAATTTTTTTTTTTGAAATTCTGAAATACCTGATTCTCAGGCTTAATAATTATGAAATTAACTATTTTCTAATATCATTTTTATATTTTTGAAATTCTTTAATTTATATAATGAGATTTAGTTTAATAATTCTCAACATTTACCCAAAATTTGGACTTCTTTTTAGTTTTAATAAACACAAATTAAAAACAAATATCGGATGCCAGACTCATGACCTTATACTCCACACAGTAATTAGATTAAAATCTCACCGCACAAAACTTGCAGGTGTTACTCACCAAACAAAGAACTGTCTTAGTTTTGAGTGTTAGGTGCTTGTGGACCAACAGCTAAAACAAAAAGTCATTTCTATTATTCATTTGACAAGCAGATGAGGTGAACAGCCACAACACCTCTTCATTGTATGGTTTAGACATCGTCATGGGGGCCGACTTGGCCCACTGATGGGTGCTTGAACCAATCAGGCCCTGTGCCTCTGTCCTAGCCTTGCAGATAATTGTCGACTAAGCCACATGTGGAAATATTTGACATGAAACAATCATGCCCTGATTAAAAAAAAACCTTGATACCCGTGCCTCTGCCCTAGCCTCCTCTTTTTAGCACGATCTATAGAAGGCACAACTTACAAAGTAACAGACCGTGCCGATACGGCCTCAACCCGCCCTAATAAAAAATTAAAATTAATAAAATATATATAAAATAACAAGCCAGCCTGACTCCTTGGACCTACTAATTAGATATTGCCTAACTCCTTTGAATGATTAGAATGTTTTTTTTCAAATGACAAATCTTATTTATTAATTTTTTAAAATATAAATATTTATTTATTAAATTTTTTTAATTTAATTTTATCAAATATTTTAATATACAAAATAAAAATTTATAATAAAAATATTAAATGAATTAAAATATTTAAAAATAATTATTTTAAATATAAAAAAATATTTCATAAATATTAAAAATCAAAATAAATAAAACACTAATCATCTAAAAACCCCACTCAATAATAAGAAATTGTCACCTTATTCACAAAGCTATCATTGGTTATCTTATTTGTGTGAGGTAACCAAATCTAACCACTTCGTTGTAACATACTTTTTTTTCTTCTATTATTTATTTATTTTTAAATAAATATGTCATATATTTAAACTTCATTCATTCATACATAATGCATAAACTAGCATATATAATTAGAATGTAATATAAACTCATTTATGAAAATACTTCTTATTTCATTAAAACTCATAAGAGCGGAGCATAAAGTGTTTACAAGCCTCATGATCGTACCATGACCACTACGTAACACATATACTTCAACACTTCCAATGCCTCGTACATAACCTATGATGCACGGTCATGTACAAATGTGAGCTTCTCAACCATTTCGTATCTTACATCGTGCTTACATCGTGTTCTACTTTGATGTCTATAGCCAAACATCAACATATCTCAACCAAATCTCAACCATTTCGTATTCAACAAGTTCTATTTTACTCATGTTTGATCATACTATACAATTCAAGCTTAAAACATAGCAAATCATGCATTTAGCATAATCAAATTTAGTAATTATAATAGCTCATTCACATATAATAACACATGATCATCATACATTTTTCATCAAGTTTACATTTCTATAACTACCAATCTAACCTATATACTTTAACATCAAAATCAAGTTGCATAAATAACCTATAGTCAAATGTTAATTCATCAAAATCAAACCCAAATCATGTTTATTCTATTAATTTACAACATAATGTATGATTTCTTGTGATCTTGTAAAAAATTAATTTCTAATTTCTTGTTTACAATTTAACAATCATCAAATCATCAATCATCATTCATTCATTATCAAACAACCATTTCATGCTTCAAAAATAAAGATCATAGCTTATTTCTTCTCTCTTCTTCTCTCTTCTTACTTCTCCAATAAGATTTCAGCAAAAACTCTGATCAATACCTCCGGTCAACTTTTTGGTTAACACTCTCTCAAAGGCACTAAAATTTAGAATGGAATTCAAATGAGAAATTCAAATATCACATGGCTTTTGATAGGCGGTGCGCAACAAACGAATGTATGATCGTGCATCACTTACTGTACAATTGTACATGGCCCTAAAATAAAACCTTTTGCCTATTTCTACGCTATACACGTGGCAACCCTACAAGTTGACAAGTGTATGACCTAAAAACAAACCAAAATAACCATTCCACCCCTAACAATTCTCTTAATAAATTTTAAAATATTAAATTTCTTATTTTACCATTTCTTTATACCCAAAATAACATTGCTAAAAATCTCAATCATTACATCTATTTTGATAAAGGTAGCCAAATCTAGCCTCTACTACCATCAATGATGATTGAAAATGGTCAATCATATTATTTTTAATCGTTTTTCAACCAATATTGATAGCGGAGAATGTTAGATCTGATCATCTCTACCAAAACAGGGTGACCAAGCCATTTAATAGGGTTTTCAACCGTCATTGTCACCATAAATGGTGGCCACTGTTTTTTATTTTAATTTTCAGTATTTTTTAAAAATTATTTGTAATGTTATTTTAATATTTTTAAAATTTATTTTATTATTATTTTTCATATTTTAATATTTTTAAATTTTATTTTATTTATTTATTATTTTTTAAATTCCTTTTTATTTTAAAAAAACGTCTTTTTGACCATTGATATTTAAAGATTAGCTGTAAAATTTAACCATTAACTTTAATCAATGGTGGGAGTTAAAGTTTTTAAAAATTGATGGTTGAAACTTTGTCATTTAAAAAAGCCTTGGGTAGGATTAAGTCCTTTGGCTTATATTATATTATGACTCAAGTGCTCCAATTGATACATATTTTTTGTAGATTGCATTGCCCTTATTGTTATTGATTTATACTTATTTACAAAACCAAATTTTATGAATCACATCAATTAAATTGGACACCATAGTCGTAAGAAAACAATAATTGACCAAATTATTAAAAGGAAATTATAAGAATTGGATTTAAATTCCACATAATTTACTCTAGTTTTGCATAACTATCACAAATCCCATTAGTTTGGACACTAACTATTGACCTCTTCTGACTTTTTTCACTCTTAAGATGAAAATGTTCGAAAGTTGTATAAAAGAATGAAATGATGAAATTACACCTATTTAGTGGCGAGAAGTATCGTTTTCACCTTATATTTTCTTTTTTTAGAGTGTTAATAACATTACATTATCTTGCTATTTTTTTCCTTTTATATATGGGAAGAGATTATTAAGCCTATCTAAGTTTCAATAATACCTATCTAAAAAAGAAAATTAGTGATTATGCATCCATCCATATGTGGTTGGGTGGGATTGATCATTATACATGCTCACGCTTTGATTGAATTATGGTGGGTTCGTATAATATTCAATCTCACCCAACCACATAAGGATGACTACATAACCACCCTTTTATGGATGTTTACGGATTATTACTCTTTAAAAAATAGGTATATGATTTAAAAAATTAAGTTTTATAACCAATTTCCATAAAGTGTCAATTACATCTACGTTGTACAAGAAACTATCAAGCACCTTCTTTGTATTTGAATGAATTGTCACTTATTTGTTCATCTTCTTCATTCTAATGATCAACTATTAAGAACAAACTTGTAATTGTGGGTCTTTAGCACAAAAATTGAATTAAAAAATGGTTTAAAGCTCAAAAAAATTAAAAAAAAAAATTGAAAACTTAAAATTAAAGTAATTTGAGAAGTTGAAAAAAAAATCTTAAAAACTGAAATAGAAGTTCAAAAATTGAAAAATCATAAAAATAAAAAAATATGTAATAATATGAAAAGGTAGAATAATGCGAAAAAAAACTAAAATGATAGAAAATGAAATTATCAAAATGAATGGGAATAAATAGGAAACTAAATCAAGTCTAGCCAATTTCATAAAATATGTAGATTTTAATGGCAAACAAATTTTGGTTTTCCTTTCTAGCTTTCAAACACTTTTCCCCAAAATTGTGAATCTTTCTTCAATTTCTTGTTTGATAAAACTCTTGTCAATTTTCACACATTTGATCATGTTGGACTTGTCGGCTCTATTGGAGTGAATAAAGGGATTTGTAAATCCCTCGTCAATATTTACCATCAAAATTGAAGAACCCCAAAACTAGATAGCAAATAGCCTAGAGGGGGGTGAATAGATTATTTAAAAAATCTTTTGGAATTGTAAAATTTTTTCCTATTCTACCAATACAAATATACAATTATAAATATAATTTATAATTAAACACAAAGCTAAGCAAATAACACAAATTAAAGAGAGTAAGGGAAAAGAAATGCTCAACCGATTTAGAGTGGTTCGAAGCTTCTTCACGTCTCCTATGTCCACTCCTTCAAATAACCCCGCTTGAAGATTTTTTTTTTCCACTAACTTCAACCCCTAAGTTACAATAGTTTTGATCCAAGGGATTTCGCCTCTCATACACTAGTTTTGATACAAGGGATTGCTCTTTTAACTTAGCTTTAACAGGGATTACGCCACACACTAATTTCAAGGGATTACGCTCAAGAGTTTGTGGAAATTTACAAGAATTTACCTCACAAGGCTGATTTACAATAAGCTTTCAAGTTTTCCCTCAAATGGTTTACAAATTTGCTTCTAGAGAGAAATTGAATAATTAGATAATGAAAAATAAGAGTGTGTATGCTTGATTCTCTAACCCCTTAATCTTCAAATTACCTCTAATTTATATGAATTGGAAAGAGATAGTCATTGGGATGATTTGAAAGCCATTAGAAACTTTCTGAAAAGTTACAGGGCATGTCCTTCACTTGCACGGTCGTGCTTATTTTGTTTTGCACTTTCTAATAGTCATATTTTTCCTATCGCACGCACACACACGGGCGTGTGTCCTATACACACGATCGTGTGTCCTATACACACGGTCGTGTGTCTTTGAAGTTGATGTTCTTCAGGATTCCAGAAGGCCACACAGTTACACTCACGATACCTACACGATCTCCACATTATCAACATTTTTCAGGTAGCATGAGCTTGTGTTGTCGCTGCACGGGCATGCATCTAGTAATGTTCTTCTTACACAAGCACGACTAGATCTACATGGGAGTGTGCATCCTCATGACTTGACACACGGTCGTGTGTCTTGCTTTCTTCACACACGAATGCTTTGCATGACTTAACCAAAGCGTGTGTTGAATTCATAGCTTACACACGGTCGTGCTTCATTGACACAGTCGTGTGTCATGTAATATCTGTAAAAATAAAACTTTTGGTCCTATTTGTCATGTTCAATACATGGACTAATTAAATATTTTAACATATATTTTGCATCAATTCAAAACCCACAAGGGTCTAACAAAAATAACTTTACATATTCCCTAAGTAATGACTCTTAACAAAAATAACTTTACATATTCCCTAAGTAATGACTCTACACTTAGCCTACAATGTAACTAGCTACCAAAGACTATATTTATGTAACACTCGAAGGTACGAATAAAGATAGTATGTTATTTTATAGCCTAAAAAAGGTAAAATAGACATTTCGAGATTTATCTAGGATGATACATGTGGGTGGCCAAGATTGCACTGTACAAAACACTAGATAAGAATTATGTTTTAATGTGGATGCACGACCATGTATTTTTAGGGCGTACACCCATGCGTGGATGATTTATCCAAGGCTTGTATAATGGTCTTTAATTCTCAATTTTTCATAAAGCATTTTAGATAGAAAAATTCTTTGAGAGTTTGAGAGGGTTTTTGTAAGCATAATATGTTTAGTCTCTTTAAACATGCTATAATACCAACTAAAAAAATAACTATAATGGTCTATCAATAAACTAATAACAAGACAATACATAATAGACCAAATAATATATGGAAATTAAGCTACAATGGTCAAAATGGACAACTTGATTAGCAAGGTATATTCTTTGTATGTGGCTCTTTTGAACTCTAGCAATTCTCAATGATAGTATGTATTTTGCTTTTTGAATCTTCAACATGGGGACCCTATATACACATGTTATTATAGACACCCTATTTTAGACTTAACAGGGTCATCTTCGGTGATGAAAAACTTGAAGAATAGTACGAAACTTTCAAGTTGTCAAGTTAAGGATGAACGAGTAAAATTTAAAACTCTACCCATTAAATATAACTCATTCAAACCCAAACCCATTAAGCCAAAAAAACAAAATCCAAAGCCCACCAAAACAAACCCAATAACCATAATCCAAAGCCAAAATCCAAGCCCACATAAAATATATATCTATATATAAATAAATAAATAAAAATAAAAACCTAAACCCAAACCAAATAATAAAACCTTTAAACCCAGCCCGTCTAAAATCAAAGACCCAAAGAAAAGAAACAGTAACAGGTGGCCCAAAGAAAAACAAGAGAAAAAAGAGCCCAAATATAGGAAGCAAACTCCAGCCCAGAAATCCAAGAGGAAGGGAAGCCCAAAAGAGGAAGAAAGCATACTTTAGCCCAAGAAAGAAAGAGCCTGGCACGCTGCGCTTCCATTTCCCCCCTCTTTCCCACCTGCCTATTGTATCTTCTCTCCCTGGGGCACGCTCTCCCAATTGCTGCAGTTTTTTTTCCATTTCCCATCACATTTTCTCTTCCGCAGACACGTTCACCCATGAAACTTGTCTTCTTAAAAACTGTTTGCAGTTTCTAGCGGTTATTGCATGAAAAATGTTCGCAGTTTCCAGCGGCTAATTCCAAAAATGGATGTAAAAAGGGCGGAGGGAGCATGAAAAAAAAAAAAAGGATACCCAGACTACTCCTCAAACAAAAAAAAAAAAAAATCCAATTTTCAAAGGTTATTCGCATGTTTATCTGATCATCCTTAATTTGATATCAACAAAATCTTCGAAACGTAAATTATTCAAGTATATCCTAAGGGGTTGAATCAAAACCACATTTATGTCTATGTATTTATATTTTACATATACTGTTACAATATTTGTATTATCTGAAAACAAAAATTTTTTTTTCATGTTAAATTTTTTTTATTATCATTATTATTACTATTATTTTTTTGTCTGTTTGTTTGTTATTAGTATTAGTATTATTATTATTATGATTATTTATTTTATTTATTATTATTATTATTATTATTTTAATCTGCTTGTAGCATGTTCAAGTTTGTTTGATTTTATTTTATTTTTGATGGAATTGTTTTCGTGGTGATGTTAATGATTATTAATAAGGTTTCTTAAGCATGATAATAATAACAAAACAAAAAAAAAGAATTTGTTGGATTTCTGTAAGTGCTCAATTCACATATATATTTGAATATTATATATCTAATATATATACATATGTGCATATTTTATAGGTAATTATATATTAAGAATATTATTATTGTTATTTTTCTTCCTGCATTTAATGTTCTGTTTTAATGTCCGTATATAAAATGCATATAAGCCATGAATGTTACATGTATTTTATAATGTGTGCAAAATGTATATAAATTGTGTATGTTATATGTATATTATACTGTATATATAAAATGTATTATATTATGTATATATAGAATAAATATTCTGCATGTTAAATATATATAATAATAAGCATACCGATAAAAATTTTTTATGCTTGGATCACCCTCAATTTGGTGGAGCATTCCTTTTATAATTGAGGTTTGTTAGCTTACAAAATTTTAGTTCCTATTTTAGTGTTGAGTTGATCATCACTTCCTATCTTTCTTGATGTTTGAATGTATGATGTTTCATAGTGGAAGTTGAAGTGTTAAAGTTTGCTTGAAGTGATGTTTGCTTGAAGTTGCAATAATGTGAGATTTGGGTGGGAAAATTGCATGAACTTGCATGGCTTTGGAGTTTGTTTAGTGCTGAATTTTTGGAACACCATTTGAATGCTATTTGATCACCATTGAGAGGGTTTAAGGGCTGTCCATATAGATCAGGGGGAAATGGTGTAATTATGTCAATATTGGGGAGCGTGGATGGGCAATTTTTATAAGCAAAAGAGAGGCACTTACAAAAGGAGTTGGAGTTGGGATGACTCAGTTTCTCACCTTCTTTATGTTGGGCTCTCATCATTTGTATAGGTGTTGTTGTTGTCATTGCAAAGAGGGCAATCAGAGAAGAAGTTTTAGCCACTCTGATGAGCATTCTCTTTGGAGTAGTGTTGGTTTAAAAGATGGTTATTAAGATCTATGTCTAGAGTCTCAAAAGAAAGGAGTCTCAATTTTTTTTAGTTATATGTTATGTTGTAATTTTAAAAAATACATATTTATTATCTAAATTATTAGTTGGATGAAGATTTAATTTTCTTAAAATTGTAAAGAACAATAACCTATTCTTTTGGCAATAATCTATTTTTTAAGCTAATAAATGTCAGTAAAATAAATCTTAACAAACTATTATTTAAGCTAATAAATGTTGTAGTTTATGTCTACAAGAAACATTAAAATATTGTTTTTCTAGGATAATAATTCTTTTCCACTAATTTTGTGAAATTTTCTCTATCTAAAAGATAATTACATTCTATAGAGTAAATTCCTTTTGTATTATTTTCTCTTCTCCTATTTTCTTTATCTTCCACTTTTAATTGCTGATTTTTTTTTTACAAAATCTTTACACTCATCAAATCTCAAATTTTTTAAGTTTAATTTAAAGGGCATCCCATAAGTGATAGAAAATGGGTAAAATAAATTTATATCCTTATTCATATCTCATATTTATATCATTAGAAGATCACCAAAAAGCCAAAGGACTTAATCCCACCTAGGGTTTTCCTAAATGACACCCTACCTATTAATTTTTTAAAACTCAAATATCTATTTAGTAAACATTTTTTATTTAATTCTGTTAATTTTTTTTATGAATGACCAAAATACTTTTAACCAAACAGAATAAAAAAAATTAAGTTTAAAATATAAAATATTAAAATAATAAATATAGTAAAAATAAATTAAAAATATTAAAATTTAAAAAAATTTTGAAAAGAGGGGCCACCATCATTGCTGGCGATGGCTGAAAATAGTCAGATCTGATGTCTTATAAACTAGATAGTCATTTTCAACCACTTGGTTTGGTTTTTGACAGCCACAGCCAATGGCAATATTGCCAGTGACAGGGACCATTTTTTAAATTTTAAATTTTATAGATTTTAATCTTTTTTATTATTTTAAATTCTTTTTATTTAAAAATTCATAAATTTCCCTTTGATAATTAATATTTAACGGTTAACCGTTAAACTTAACTATTGACTTCGGTCAATGGATAAGTGTTTGAATTTTAAAAAGTTAATGGGTAGGATTTTGTCATTTAGAAAAAAACTTTAGCTGCATTTAAGTCTTTTGGTCTTACAAAAAATATTGCTTAAGGTCATAAATATTTTTAAGCCGGTTTTGGAACTATGTAAGAAACCACTCTGAATATGGGTTCTGACATTGCAAGCTTGATGATTGTCCATTGAGTTATAAGTGTTTTTGTATGGTTATAAAATTATGAAAGTGTTTTTAAAAATTTTAAAATTGTAAGCATAGATCAGAAATAAAAGAAAAATTCATTACAATCTAAACCAATATTTTGAGGTCTAATAAATAGTTATATATAAAACCCAAAGAGTAATGCTACACAGTTATCCTATATGATAGAGGTAGATTGATTCATTTATTTGTAGACTCCACTCAATTAAAAGTGAGACTTACCCACTAACCAACCCATCCTTACCACAAAGGAGTGCATACTTAGCTTTTGGCCAAAGGATTTATTCCCACCCAAGGTTTAACTTTTGAATAATCAAATACCCATTCATTTGACTATTTTCCATCCAATTTTACTAACTGTATTATAAAATGACTAAAATGCCCTTATTAAAAAATTTTATAATAAAATTATAAAACAATATTTAAAAATAAATATTTCAAAAATTTTAAATATAAAATTTAAAAAAAAAATATTTGAATTTTAAAAAATAAAAAGTTAGTCACCATCACTTGTAGCGTCGCGGGTGGCAATAGTAGTCAATAATTGAACCAAATGGCCAAAAAGGGCCACTTGGTTCCAAGGGCAGTTAAATCTAGTTGTCTCTTATCAAAAACGGCCAATAGACCCAAAACTGGCCATTTTTTACCATTTTTTATCGTTTTTATTGGCAAATGTGATTAGATTTGTTTATCTCTATCAAATAAGGCGATTAAACCTGACTATTCCTGTAATCAGGTGGTTGTTTCCAACCATTTAGTTTCATTATCGGTGGCCATCACAGTCTACACTAGCAGTAGTGATTGTTTTTAATTTTATTTAATTTTTTAATATATTTTAAAAATTTTTTATATTTTTTTAAATTTAAATAATTTTTATATTTTTATAAAATTTATTTTATATTTTATAAATTGTTATTAAAAAACTAAAATATATTTCTAATTATTAAAATTAAGTTATTAATTACTAAATTTAATAATTAATTTTAATCAATAAATGAATATTTCAATTTTTAAAAGTTAAAATAGGAGAATTTGTCTTTTAAGTAAAACATTGGATGAGAATATGTCCTGTTGGCCTTAGCTTTATTCGAAACTCGAACCCAAATTTTATTTGGGCAGATTTTAGTTCCCGATGTGTGAGCAATTATTCCTGGGTGATAATAATGCATCCAAATTGAAGTAAAAATAAGTCACATACAGTGAAAAAAAATGCAAAGGGCGGTTCCAGAATATCGAAATCATTAAAGCTTTTTTTTTATTTGAACTGAAAACTGAATCTTGGAGAGCATTTGTACTTACAAAAACAAACAAGATAAACGATTTTGAAACTTTACAATAAATCAGACAGTTTCGAAAAAAATGATGATTGTCATAGTTGAAATTTAGAAATAAAAAATTAAAACCTCGACACATTGAAGCCACCAGACGTAACAGGATTCATATTTATTTCACGATCGTATTGCTTAATCATTTAATAGAGGAACCTCTTTTTAAACTCAAGAAGTAACGCAAAAGAAAAAAGAAATATGAAACTAAAAGAGAAGGTAGCAATGCATAGAATTTATTTATTTCTCAAACATCTTTAAGCGAGAAATTATCACCCTGATAAGGTAGAATTATTTAATTAAATTAGAATAAAAGGCTCATCAATATTGATAACTAGAGTGAATAATACGCCAACCATCTATCAATCATAGCCAAACATTCCTTAGGTTTGTATTCTGGAGCTGTGTGACCCACTCCCTGACAAACTCAAAATATTTTTATATTTTAATTAAAATTTGATTAATTAAAATATAATCTTTAAAAATATATGATTGTACTCTAGATCTAGATTATGTGTTTGCCTTAACAGTCGTGAATGTGAAATTGGATGGAATTTCGTAATATTGTCTTGTGTACCTAAATAGAAAAGTATGGGTGCATTGTTTTAGATACAAAACATATGAACAGTTAAGAATTTAAATAAAATTAGAAGGATAGTAAAACTTCTAGAGAATAACTGACCCGGCAACTTGGCCATCCACAAACCATGGTTGCCAATCGTATTCAATTGTCAAATTCAAAGATTTTATCCACGCTTGCATACCCACATATGGTATTGCCAAGTCTTGATCACCACTGTATGTGCTTGGAGGAACTAAATTAATATTTACTGCGACTGAATATTGCTATTAAAATCAACTGTAAATTTAAAATTTCATATTATTTCTACCTATAAACGAGAGCCCCGTACCCCTTTTTGATAAGGTATCGATGATAATCCACTGTAGATATGACGTCTTCTGTATAAACTAAGGACATATTACATCTGACCTATTTTTCTATAGTCCCCTGATGGTTATGATCTTTAATGTTAATTTTATACTTATATATAACCAATACATAATGTTATATCTTGGATACATTACAAATTAGTTGTTGAACTTTCGTACCTCTCGTACGTGAAGAGCCTTATGCACAATTTTATCATTAGCCCATATGTAAGAAAACATATAGTTATAAGTCTGGAAAAAAAAAAAAAGGTTGGTTAGCATAGTGTAGATAACTTGTTTTAATTAAAAGATTAACTCAAAGTAAGAGATTTACCCGACACCATGGTTCAGGAGGAGGTAGACGCAAGGATAAAAAATATTCAGAATCCTCTATGAGAATGCTTGAATCCCACTTTAATGTCATTGTTGGTTTTGGGGATGAATAACTACAGTCAGGTTCCAATATATGTCCTAAAGACTGTTTCTCTAAGCACTATAAAATTTAAACAAAAAAATTAATTTATATGGCTGTAACGCAAAAAAATGATCTGTCTTTAGAAATTAAAACAAATTTGGGACATATTTCAGTTTACCTCCTCAACTTGTAGAAGATTTTTCATGCATAGTGTGTTGTTGGGATCTGCATCAACATACTTTCCATAGCAATTTTTTTCTGTTGACTACTTAAAACAAAACAAATTGAGCGAGTTTTTTTATTATGAGAGAGTTGTAAGCAGAGTTTTTAGCCTAAGTCAGCGATTTATATAAAAGCATCATCTTCAATATTAATTTCGGCAATAAAACTTTAAACCATAGGTTCGTTTGGCTTCATGTACGCTGGGTATATTTTATAAATTTTGTATATTCATGGGAATATGGTGGGTTTAAGATATTCATTCAAACTTTCATTCTCTTATTCTTTCATTCTCAAAATCTCTCTTAAAATATTGAAGTTTAACCATTCTCACTTTTATATCTTTTTCAAATTCTTGTTGAAGAGTTTCCCATGCTTCCTTGGCTGTTTTTGCTCTTATAATCATTAGGAATATGGCTAGTGAGATTCCTCTTTGAATCATCCCAAAAACTCTAGCATCTATCATATTCTTCTTCCTTAATTCTTCATATTATACAACTGTAACATCTTCTGTAGCCATTAGTTCTTCATACCCTGTTTTAACTAACTCTAAGACATCTAAAGAAGTGAACAAAGTCTCTATTTTTGCTGCCTAAAAGTCATAGTTTTTCTCCTTCAAGCAAAGGAAGTTGGACATTACTATAAATTGCATTGTTAGTTGTTGATGAGTTGCTTATGGAAGCCATGACACTTCCCCTTTAAACTTCTCTTATTCTTCTATTCTTTTTTTTTCTTTGCAACAAGGATCTGCTGCTCTGATACCTATCTGTTGATTATATTCTAAAGGTAGTATTTAGACTAAATCACTTAAGAAATTATAAAATATGGTGGGTTTTATTTTTTCTACAAAATTTTTTAGAATTTTAGAGTAAGAAAAAAACTATTTGGGGTCGAATAATTCTCTCTCTCTCTCTTTTTGCCTCTATTATAATTACATATACACATAAATTTATAAACTAATGAACGACTCTTAGATTATATAAGTAACTCTTAGATTGTATAAGTAACTCCTAGATAAATGACAACACATTACTCATTAACAAAATGATCTAACTATCCAAGCTCATGTTATGTACGTGGGACTGTTGACCATAAAACATTGGAAGAAATATAATTATGCCTACATATATTGTAAATTGAGAAATTTTATGACAAATTTTTTAAGAACACACCTTATAGAGTTCATCTGATATCAGTGCTTTTAGCTGAGCAAACGGAACTCTTGCATTCAAGTCTTTGTTATTGTCTGTAACTGGATTGCCAAGCAAGTATCCCTGAGTACAACATCAAAATTATCAATATGTATTCTAATTTCTTTTGTTATAACATAGAAAAAAATGGCTTAAATATTGTTTAAGGAGCGTAAGTCTCTATCACATAACAATTAAATGCCATGTACTTTTGCACCAAGTTTAATAATTTATCTTTCATGAAATATGGACTTATAGGTGGTAACTAATGCCACCGAATTGGAAACCAAAGTTTTGCTTCAAGTCTTCCAACATTTCAAAATTCTCAAACTTCATTGGTGACTTCACAATTTTACATGCTGGATTTTGTGCCAAATATCTTGACAAGCTCTGGCCTAAATTGTAAATGGCAGTGCCCTGTAAGTGCAAAATCATCACACACATTTATCTAACACAAACATTAGAGTGATGCACTTAAAGCTTAAGCAATGAGAAAAATTAGAGTGTGGCTGAATTTGGGATTTGGGTTTGAGTCTCATCCAAACTTAATATTCATTATTTTGTAAAATTTGATTTCTTTAATATTCTCAAACGTGAACATAAGCAAAAAACATAATCATTAAAGTTGTCATATATTTTTGTAAGTATTATTATTTTTATTTACATAACGCATTTATAATGCATACTATTTTAATTTCTAATGAGGATTTGTTATAATATGATTAAATATTATTTTATTTTTAATTTAAAATCATTTAATCATAGTGATATATTATTATTATCAGAACATATATTAATATTTGCAATAAATACATATAGTTTATTGTTTTAACTAGGGCAAAAGATGAATTCCTACCCAGTGTTTGCTAAAATGACAAAATTCCACTTGCTAAGCTTGAAAAAACCAAATTTTCAAAAATCTATCAAATTTTTTGTTAAAAATTTTATAAAACTTTTGAAAAGACAAAAATACCCTCAAATTAAAAAAACATTTTATTGTTTAAATTTTATTAAATATTTTTTTGATTTAAATTAATTAAAATGTTAAATTGAAATTTTTTAAAATTTAGGCATTTTTGAAATTTGAAAAAGTTTGGGTGTTTTTTCAAATTTGAAAAAAATTTAAAGGTATTTCTAAAATTCTTAAATATGCCCCTCAATAGTTTAAAAAACAATTACATCCAAAAAATACAACAAGTTAAAGAGTGTAAATATCTTATTACAGAGTATTGAAGTTATAATTTATTTACAAAATATAAGTGTGAAAATGATAATTTTCAAAGTAAGATTAAAAAATTACTTATTTATCTGTGTAAGTTAAAAAAAAAAATGTTTATAATCCAAATATAAATCTATCATAATATTTTGACAAAATGATATATGTTTGGGGTAAATGTGCATTTTTAAAAATTTAAGGGTTTCTTAAATTTGAAAAAACATTTGGGGGTGTAAAATTATCTTACAAACTATTAACATTATAAAGAATTTTTTAAAATAATAAGTGAAAATGATAATTTTTAAAACAAGAAATGTAATTACTTATTCACTCTTATTAAATTTGAAAAAATGATGTTGATACTTTAAACACATTTTTAACATAATATTTAAATAAATTACATAAATATTGTTTGACTATTAAAATTAATTGTGACTTTTATCATATAGATGAAAATTTGATTTTTTTTTTTCAAATTCAAAAGATAAAATTTTATCATTTCAATAAATTCCGGGTGGAAAGCGTTAATTATTATTCAAGAGAAATGGGGTTTTAAAACATAAAGCTTGCAAGGATGATCATTACTTTCAGATTCATCATTGGCTGCCTTCCGACCTCATTACCTGCAATGGGTTGTATCTTTTTTATGAATATTTTGATAACAAACAAACTGTAGAAAAGTAATTAAAAAAAAGAGATAAGAAAAAAAAAAGAATTAATTACTTTTTTATGTAAAAGTAATTTTTTTACATAAATTTCTAATAAACCACCGATTATCCGTCACATCATGAATTAATGACTCATGCATGTATTAATCATATCTAATGTATGTAAACAAAAATAAAGAATTGCATATACATACTGAATCAAGGTGACATATTTCAAAACAATATATCAAAGCCCCTCAGAAAAGCTTACTTGGAATTGAATTATCTTGCAACTTCGTTGTCATGGAACTAAGGTTTACCAAGCGTCTCCATGGTTAAAAAAGGCGATGGTCGCATGGATTTGTGGAGAATTTGAAAGTTCTGAAAATTTTTTTTCCCCCTCCCTGTTATTATTATTATTTTTTTATAAGCCTTTAGAGACTAAGAGCAAGGGAATTAAATTCCCTTGATCGAGCCATGATCAGGGAAAATTTAATTCCTCTGATTCAGTCACGCAAAAAAAAGGCCAGTAGCGATTTGATTTTACGCGTAAAAGGAGGCATAAGCCGCTGGCGCAACACAAAATGGCAAGGGAGAAATAGAATTGCAACGTAAGGAAAGAAAAGAGATAGCTGGTGCCGCAGGAGAGAACGCGCGTGCAGGCCTGACAGGAGAGAGAAAAGGGAAGAAAATCTTGAAAAAATGAGGCCATGCAGATAAGTCAGCGCAGGAAAGCAAAGATGAAGAGAAAATAACAAAGAAGAAGGAGATTATAAAAAAAAATCTTGCATGCAAGGGAGAATCTGCGCGCGTGTTGAGTGCAGGCCGCAGGCTTGTGGGCCGGGGTGCCGCTTTTCTCTTTTTTTGTTTTTTAATTGTTATTTTTTATTTATATTAGTATTTATTTCTTGGGTTTTTATTTTCGGAACACTCATGCTTGACGTCCATTTTCTCATCTCTTCTTCTTTTAGGCTGGGCTTTATAGATTTGGGATTTTATGGATTTGGGTTTTTGCTGATGATTTTTTTTTTTCAAATGTTAAATGACTTGGGTTGGGATTTGAGTTTTATCTGATTTTAAATTTTACTTGTTCATCTTCAGTTTGATATTTTCAAAACTCTAAACTAATATTTAGATATTTCATCAATGCTAATAACTTTATTAGGTTCAAAATAAGTGTCTATAGTTATACTACACCAAGAAATGCAAAATTAAAGAACTAATTTTTAAACTCAACTAAAGCAAAATTATTTTTAAAAGAAAAAAGATATATGAAACTAAAAGTGTAAAGGAGGTAGCAATGCATAGAATTTATATATTTCTCAAACATCTTTTAACGAGAAATTGTCACCCTGATAAGGTAGAATTATTTAATTAAATTAGAATAAAAGGCTCATCAATATTGATAACTAGAGGGGATAATACGCCAACCATCTGTCAATCATAGCTAAGCATTCCTTAGGCTTGTACTCTGGAGCTGTGTGACCCCCTCCCTGTAAAACGCAAAATATTTTTATAATTCAATTAAAATTCGATTAATTAAAATATAATTAAATAGAAAAATACGATTGTACTCTAGATCTATATTATGCTTGCCTTTATAGTCGTGAATGTGAAAGTGGATGGAATCTCGTAATACTGTCTTGTGTACCTAAACGAAAAAGTATGATGGTTTAAGCTACAAATCATATGAACAGTTAAGAATTTAAATAAAGTTAGAAGGATAGTAAAACTTTTAGAGAATAACTGACCCGACAACTTGGCCATCCACAAACCATGGTTGCCAATCGTATTCAACTGTCAAATTCAACGATTTTATCCACGCTTGTGTACCCACATATGGTATTTTCAAGTCTTGATCACCACTGCATGTGCTTAGAGGAACTAAATTAATACCTACTGTGATTGAACATTGATATTAAAATTGCAAATTTAGAATAACATATTATTTTTTACCTATAAATGAGAGCCCTATACCCCTTTTTGATAAGGTATCGATGATAATCGACCGTGGATATGACGTCTTCTGTGTAGACTAAGGACTCATTGCATCTTAGCCATTTTTTTATAGTCCCCTGATGGTTATGATTTTCAATGTTAAGTTTATACTTACATGTATGTAACCAATAGACAATACTACATCTTGCATACATTACAAATTAGTTTTTGAGCTTTTGTACCTCTCGTATGTGAAGAGCCTTTTGGACAATTATATCATTAGCCCATATGTAACTGAAAAAATAGTTATAATTCTGAAAAAAAAAAAAAAAAAAAAAAAAAAGGTTGGTTAAAGTAATGTAGATAACTTGTTTTAAATAAAAGATTAACTCAAAGTAAGAGATTTACCCGACACCATGGTTCGGGATGAGGTAGACGCAAAGATAGAAAATATTCAGAATCCTCTATGAGAATGCTTGAATCCCACTTTAATGTCTTTTTCGGTCTTGGCGTTAAAAAAGCACAAGCAGGTTCTAGTATATGTGCTGCATACAACTTCCCTAAACACTACAAAATTCAAACAAAAAAAAATTAATTTATGTGGCTGTAACGTAAAAAAATAATCTCTCTATCTCTTTGGAAATTAAAACAAATATGGGACATATTTCAGTTACCTCCTCGACTTGTAGAAGATCTTTATGCATAGTGTGTTGTTTGGATCTGCATCAACATACTTTCCATTGCAATTTCTTTCTGCCGACTACCCCAAAAAAATAAAATTTGAGTGAGTTTTTTATTATGAGAGAGTTGTAAGCAGAATTTTTAGCCTAATTCAGCGACTTATATGAAAGCATCATCTTCAATATTAATTTCAGCAATATAACTTTAAACCATAGGTTCATTTACCTTCATGTGCGCTCGGTATATATTATAAATTCAGTATATTCATGGAGAATAAATCATTATGGATATCTACTGATAAAATTTATTAAATGTGTTAGTGATATTCTAGAGGTGGTATCTGAACTAAATTCACTCAAGAAATTATAGGATATGGTGGGTTTTTTTTATTGAACGAATCTAGGTAAACGAATGGTTGTGTGCTCTTTGTGCACAGTCGTGCTTTCTTTAAAATCTACTCTCCAACGGTTATATTCTCTCCTATCACATGTACTTACATAGGTGTGTGCTCCACACACATGATCATGCATCCTCATAACTTCAGTGCTTCAAGAATCTAGAAGGTCACATGGCTTTGTGCATGGTAACCACACGATTCGCATATTTCAATGAGCATGGGCATGTGAACTGCTCTATATGAGTGTGTACCTAGTTGATTTTATTGAACACGAGCATGACTGGGCTAACATGGAAATGTACCTCAAACATTTGGCACACGGTCGTGCGATCAAAAAACACACAATCGTGCATCCTGCATTCATGCTACATGAATGTTTCGTATGAGTTAACCAAGTCATGTGTTGCCCCTATAGCACACACACAGTCATACGACCTGGTCAGGCACAGTGTGCATCAAGTAAAACCTATAAAATTGAAACTCTTGTCTTTTTTATCATGGATCAATTCATCCAAGGACTTGGTTAGATATTTTAACCTAAATATTACATCACATTAAAACACATAAGGATCCAACAAACCCCTCTTTTTTGATTTGATGACAAAACAATTTATGTTAAATGCAATAAAGTATAATAACATAAACTTCTAATACATTTCTAAAAAAAAAAATTGTAAACACATAAAAAAATTTTAATATGCCATTTTAACATTTATCATAACACTCTCCCTCTTTTTGTTATAAATCAAAAAGTCATCTTAAAATGTTTTCAATTAAACACAAATAATTTCTCCCTCTTTAAAGTGATTTTATCAAATAAGACACAAAAATTTCTAAATTCTCCCTTTTTCTAATATAAATCTATCTTCCCTTTTTTGAAACACTCTAAACTCCCTCTTTTTATGATACCAATTTAAAAAATATGAGCATAAATAACACATATGCACACTTTCCCTCAGTCAAAAATTTTATGAACAAGCAAGGAGTTTGCAAATTTGTATTTCTCCCCTTTTTTGGTATGAATATTTTCATTAACTTCAACATTTTAAGTATAAAATATAATCTTTAAAACATTTTAGTGGAAATATTTGGAGAAAACCTTAAAATTCGACAATTTGTAAAGTTTCTATAGAATTTATGTCAAGCACGACCATGCAAACTTTGTGCATGGTCGTGTATATTTGATTACAGGACAAGCTCGATCGTGTGTCATTTAAGTACAGTCCATGATTAGGGAAATGAAGAATGCACGATCGTGCAATTCATATGCACGGTCGCGTATGACTCATAAAACTCAGAAAATTGTAGAAAACTGCAGTTTTGACACAAAGAGTTTTTCCAAAAACATATCAAAACATTCAAAATCCACTTTTCTTCACTTTAAGTCAGTAAAAACAAGTTAAAAACCTATTTCAAATATGTCTAACATCGCTTAAAACATAATTTATATATTTGAAATCATTTTGCAAATTTTGGAGAATAAAAACATTTTATGCATATCTTTTGATCAAAACACACCAAACATATCAATTTTGTATGTTTTTACCATATGGAACAATAATGTATGAATTTATGTCATTCAATATCGAACCAATTAAATTCTAATTCGTTGACATAAATTCCAAACAAGTTCATGTTACAATCACATATATAAATGCACTCCAACTTGTATTTAATTTAACCCAACTACTCACTCATAGTAAGTATGCATGCATAGTCAATTAAGCACAATCACAGTAGGACAATTATCATCATCATCAATCAAGTATAATAATATGAGTAAGAATTAAGGCATTTACTTGGATTGATAACTTCTTTACACCATTTTCCCTATTCTTTTTTTTTGACATAGAAACATAGGGAGACCCGTTCCTCATCTTCGTTGCTCGAGTCTTCCTCACTTAAGGCAGCAATCTTTTTTGACTTTTTCTTTTTCACCTGAGGGCATTTTTATTGACAATACCTTTTTTCTTGCACTTGCAGCAAGTAACTACCTTTTTCTTTTTCTTTTTCTTTTTCTTCCCTTTCAATCAAAACTTGCTAAACTTTTTAAAGAGCATTTTCAAGTCTACTTCATCTATTGAACTTTCTTTTTCGGTTGAGTGTGTATCATCTTCACTTGAACTCCTCTCAACCTTGAGCACAAGGTTCCTTTTTTTTTTTTCTCCTCATTCTTGGGCATCTCATCTTATGAGTTAGGAGACTTACAATTAGCTTAGTCATGCCTGTAGCATCCTAGATCCAGAAGCCCTTAGGGGTAGACTTTCGGGGTTAGAAATCGAATTCAGAGAGAGATTGGGAGTCTGGATAAGTTCAGGGGTGAGTTGGTGAGTTTTTCGAAGCCACGCGGCTTCCGTTGGAATCCTTTCGGAAGGATTCGATTAGGCGAGCGAGCGGGAAATAAGTTATACTTATTTTCCCTGGTGCACGACCGTGCATCATTGGTGCACGCCCGTGCGTGGCTTGGTATATAAGTGGAACCGTGAGTTAAGTTCATTTCTTTACTCACCCGTTTGCATTTTTAGCCAGTTTCCCTCTTCCTTTCAGTGCCTCCCGTCCTTAGAGAGGAAATCCAGCCACCGGTTGTTCCAAATCCGGCGAGAGAGCAAAGGGATTAGTGAAGTTCCTAAGCATGGAGAGAGGTAAGTGTTCCTTACCTTTTCTTGAGCTTTCCCGACTTGCTTTGTGCCTTTTTGCTGCCATGGATGAATTATATGCATGCTGATGAATGTGTGGATGGCTTATATGTGATTGCATGTTGATTTGGTTGATAGATTTCCACCCTTGAAGCTTGCATGTGTGTATGTATAGCTTTAGAAAGAGAAAGAAGGTATTTCCATGGTAGATCCCGTGATTGATGATGCATGTGCAAGTTGAGGTTCGAATTGTGTTATTTGGGACGTGGTTAACGTGTGTTTGAAATGTGATTGTGAATGAATGTGATTTGGTTGGCCATTTGTGCATTTTCCGAGCGGTGCTCTGTTGAAGAACCAGACGCACGACCGTGCGCCAGTATGGCACGTCCGTGAGCCTGTGTTTCTCCAGATGCACGCCCGTGTGCACGACCATGCACGGCCAGAAAATGTGCATGCACGCCCGTGTGTCCGCATACGCACGCCCGTGCATAAGCATTTTCAGTGACAATGAATAGTGAATTCCAGTAGCTAGCACGACCAGACGCACGACCAGCGCACGGTCCCGTGCGTCATGGTGCACGCCCGTGCACATTTCATGCACGCCCGTGCATCAGTAGAATTTCAGAAAAATGTTATTTGAATGGGAAATTGAGCATGCGAATTCAGAATAAATATTTAATGGCTTCAGATAAGCATCAAATAAGCATGTAATGAGTTAATAAGCTGCATATGCATGTCATGGCATTACATGTAGCTTCAGAGAGGATCAGGGGATCCGAATTCAGCAGTATTCAGAACCCGATGTACGGGTGAGAGTATAGGGTGAATACGAGGGGGCATCTGTGGGAAGCAGCCTTCTGACACCAGTCAGAACACTGAGCAGTGTTTTCAGATTCAGTTCCTGACACCAGTCAGATGATTCAGCAGCATTTCAGTTTCAGCTCTCTGACACCAGTCAGATTGTAGCAGTGCAGATATCAGATTCAGCTTTCTAGCCGGTAGCTAGAATGGTTAACCCACATGGCCAGGATGCCGAATCCCTGTATTACCTAGTCGGATCAGCACAGCAGGTACCCGAAGGTACAGAGAGAGGTATTCAGATGCATGCATCTAGTTTTCAGTTAGCATGACATGACATACACATCATGGCATGCATCCATATGATAATAATGAATGAATGAGATACAGATAACAGTTTCCAGATTCCAGCAAGCGCATAGATGTATGATTAGGGCCGAGGCCAAGGTATGTGTTTGTTTATGTGATTGTTGTGCTTGCTTGGGTATTGAGGGAAGTAAGGAGCGCTTACTGGGTGATCTTTATCACTCATCCCCCCTCCTTCTTCCAGTTTTGTAGGTGTTCGTGCTGGGCTGAGGAGCGGTTGGACCGAGGCTGACGGAGAAGGCAGGCACACACATCTCGATCAGTGTATATCAGTTTTGGACCTGTGTGGTCGTATGTACTTTTGTATGTACCCAGATGTACAGAAACACTATGTATGTATAAGATAAAGGCTAATGGGCCCATTGTACAGAACAGAATATATATATATATATGTTAATGATGTATATTCAGAAAAGCTTCCGCGTGTACAGAAATGTAAAGCATTGTATAGTTTCAGTTATTTTATTTTATTTTTTTTCGTAGGAATCCCGTCGCGGGTACCCATATTTTCAGGTGATTAATAAAAGCTCCCATCAGCTTTTCAGCAGCAGGGGTACTCGTGGCGGCGGTTCCTACATTTGTTGGTATCAGAGCAAAGTTGTAAGTGTGTGGTGCTTTTCTCTCCTTCGCAGCCGTTGTCCAGACCCTCCTCACAGCACAGTCAGGTATTTACTTTCCAGATTCTAACCCCAGTTTGTTGTGATGCTATAGATAGAGAGGAGTATGTCCCTAGATATCTAGACGAGACAGATAGTAGTTCA
>JAJEJH010001291.1:0-32661 GCA_026122585.1 Anacardium occidentale | reverse complement strand
TCCAAGAGTTAAAATAGAGATTGACTAGTGCGTTAGTGTTAGCTTTGCCTCATGAGGGGTTAGAGTATGAGATATATACGGATGCTTCGCACCAAGGGATTGGTGTAGTGCTAATGCAAGCTGGTAGGATGATTGCCTATGCTTCCAGGCAATTAAAGGATCATGAGATGACATACCCTACGCATGATTTGGAGCTTACAGCAGTTGTTTTTGCTCTCAAGATTTGGAGGCATTACCTTTATGGGGTTAGATGCTGCATCTTTTCAGATCACAAGAGCTTGAAGTATTTCTTCACCCAGAAGGAACTGAATATGAGGTAGCGACGGTGGTTGGAATTAGTCAAGGACTATAACTGTGAGATCAGATACCACCCAGGCAGAGCAAATGTTGTTACAGATGCCTTGAGCAGGAAAGTTACCTTATCGAGTTTGTCTGTTCAAAATGAGCTTTAGAGAGAAGTTATCAGAGAATAGATAGAGATTGTTTTAGTTGGGTTTTCGAAGCTTCAGATTGTGTCTACTTTGTCAGATGAGATTAGAGAGGCACAGAGATCAGATCAGTGGGTACAGATGATGGTACAGAGAGTATCAGAGGGCTCAGTGCCAGATTTTGAGATCAGAGATTAGATTTTGAGATTCTAAGATTCAGGAGCCGAGTTTGTGTTCCAGAGGACTCAGAGTTGAGGCAGAGAATCCTATCAGAAGCCCACAGTTCAGCGTATTCAGCTCATCCGGGCAGTACCAAGATGTACCAAGATCTGAAGAGAAACTTCTGGTGGTCAAGAATGAAGAGAGACATAGCAGATTTTGTGGCCAAATGCCTAGCGTGTCAGCAGGTTAAGGCTGAGCATCAAAGACCATCAGGGTTGTTGCAGCCTTTGAGCGTGCCTGAGTGGAAATGGGAAAGCATTTCCATGGATTTCATATCCGGGTTACCCAGAGTCAGAGAGAGGTATACTGGTATTTGGGTCATTGTGGACAGATTGAGTAAGTCAACCCATTTTCTGCCAGTCAGAGACAATGTGTCAACTGATCAGTTCGGTCGGTTGTACGTCAGGGAGATAGTGAGACTGCACGGAGTTCCCAGGGTTATTGTGTCAGATCGTGACTCCAGGTTTTTATCAGCTTTCTGGAAGAGTTTACAAAGAGCACTTGGGACTCGTTTGTACTTCAGTTCAACTTATCATCCTCAGTTAGATGGTCAGACAGAGAGGGTGAACCAGATTCTGGAAGATATGTTGAGAGCTTGTTGCTTAGACTTCCAGGCGAGTTGGGTTGATTTGTTGCTATTGATGGAGTTTGCATATAATAATAGTTACCAGTCAACTATTCAGATGACTCCATTTGAGGCACTTTATGGCAGAAAGTGCAAATCTCTCTTGCACTGGGATGAGATTGGGGAGAGAGACTCAGTATCAGCAGTAGTGGGTCCAGAAATGACTCAGCAGATGATCGAGTAGATCAGGGTAATCAGGCAGAGGATGAAATAGGCCCAGGATCGCCAAAAGAGTTTTACAGATGTAAGACGTAAGGAGTTAGAGTTTGAGGTTGGGGACTACGTGCTTCTAAAAGTTTCTCCTTACCGTCATGTTTTAAGATTTGACAAGAAGGGCAAGTTGGCCCTAAGGTTCATTGGACCTTATGAGATCCTAGAAAGAGTTGGCCCAGTGGCCTATAGGCTAGCATTGCCTGCCAGTATGGACAGATTCCATGATGTTTTCCATGTGTCTCAGTTGAGAAAGTACATCAGACATCCTTCTCATATGCTAGAGCTTCTAGAGTTGGAATTGGCTTTAGATCTGAGTTATCAAGAGATACCAGTTCAGATCATAGACAGAAGAGTTAAAGTGCTGAGAAATAAAGAGATTCTTTTAGTGAGAGTTCTGTGGAGGAATCAGAGTATGGAAGAGTCCACGTGGGAAGTGGAGTCTGAGATTATGAATCGTTATCCTGAGCTTTTTAGGTAATTCCGAGGACAGAATTTTTTATAAGAGGGAGAGATTGTAACATCCCAGGGTTAGTTTGGTCTTTTCAGCTTCTAATCTGGGGTGAGATTGAGATTTTTGAGAATCCTAGGGTTGTGTGAAAGTTTTGGGGTAAAATAGAGCTTTTTCTAGAGTTTGGTGCCTTGTGCATGGATCCGTTTGGGAGGATTTGCATGCGAGTGTGGAAAAATGGTATTTTTATAATTTTCCTGCCATGTATGCCCGTACATGACAGATGTACGCCCGTACATGAGATAAGTTCCAACTATCTTGGTTTTAAGTCGAGTTTATCCGCTTCCAAACTCATTTTCACCCAAAGTTTTCCTTTCAATTTCAGAGAACCTCAACCCTAGGAGGGAAGAGCAGCTTCTAGGACCTTCCAATCAAGCTTGAGCTAGAGATCTTCTTGAGAGAGAAAGCATGTCTAGAGATAGGCGCTTCTCACCTCTTTCCCTTGCGTTTTCAGTATGTTTGATGCTTGTTTGATGCATGAGATTTGCTTCTAGCATGCTTGTGATGTTCTCCTTGTGTGCTGATGATGATTTGAAATGATTATGATGATGATTGATGCATATGTTTATGCTTATGTGTGAGAATATATGTTTATATATGTTTTGAGATTGGGTTGGATGATGAGCATGAGATTTGAAGTTTGTTGAAAGGGTAAATATGCTTATATGAAGTGTTTTGCATGTGGGAAATGTTCTATTTGAGTTCGAGATGAGATTTGGCCGGAATCGAGTTGATTCTCGACGGTCATGGAAGTACAGAGCAGGATGTACGCCCGTACACCTATAGTGTACATCCGTACATAATGCATTTTCTGTATGGTCACGACTGTACATGGTTTATGTACTCCCGTACATCAAGAGAAAATGAGAATTTTTCCAAAAATCACAGAATCGTGCATAACCCCATGCACGACTTGCTCACGGTCCCGTGCATATTCATGCACGCCCGTACACATGACACGTACGCCCGTACGTCAGGCAGAAATGAGAAATTAAGCTTAAAATGAGAAATGTGCACAGAAAACCCTATCCAAGTGATAGAAAACAGTAAAATGAGCTCGAATAAGAATACATGATGCATCATACATACAATATAACATGGCATGCCATACAGTATTTTCAGAAATAGATCCAAAGATCCGAATTCATATTTCCAGATGTAAAACATAGATTCCAAGGATGAATACGAGGGAGCACTTGTGAGTTTCAGCACCCGTAGCACCAAGAGTTATATGCTCATTACTAGCCCTATGTATTGGCATGTGTCGGGTTGCTCAGCTAGCAGATTTAGGTTTCCTGATCCCAGGATTAGATACAGTATAGCGCGAGACGCTCAGTTCAGATCAGTTTCCAAGCCCAGGCCTGATGGCATCACGTGGTCCATACAGTTTGTTGCACGTGTTTACAAAGGAAACTCACATGGCCAGAGTGTCGAATCCCTGTATTCATCAGTCTGTGTAGCACAGTTTTTAACATATCAGGTACCCCAGGGTACACAGTTTTTAGCATAGCTTTCAGATAAAGCTTTTATATGATTTTCAGATATGGGATCTCAAGATCCAACAGCAGTTTTCATGAACAGTTTTCAGAAAACTATTTTCAGTATACAGGCCCAGACCTAGTTATGATTTCAGCATGTTATCATATCATGTCATTATTATATGACACATCAGCATATCATTCAGCGAATGATAAGACAGTAAGAAACAGTAAATGAACAGAATATGAAACGTGTAAAAGATACAAACAGCAGAATATCAGAACATGAAAAGTCACGTAATGACACGTGAATTTCAGAAAACAATAATAGTATCAGAACAGTAAAGATAATGATCTTCAGTAACAGAGATTAGTGAATCAAGTTTGACCCGTTCGGATTACTCTTCACTCTAGGTTGTTTACGTATACTTATATACGTATTTTACGATCCGGTATGAGGTAATATTCGGTCTGTAGAAGATGAGAATGCTAGAGTATGAGCCTATTATGTTTGAGTTGAGGTGGCAATCCTTCGAGAAGGATTGGGTTTAGGGTCAGAGGATATGAAGTGCTTATTGGGTGATTTTATCACTCACTCCCTACTTTCCTTTCTTTTGCAGGTAAGTTTTGGGAGCTGGGAGGAGGAATTGGCTACCGTCTGGGATCCAGTTTGCATCATTTTGCTTCAGTTTTAATTGTATGCACACGTATATGTTTTTCCGCGAATATTTTCATATAATACAGTTTTTATTTGGGCATGTATATGTATGTATACATTTATACCATGAGTTTTTCCGCTACGATATGTCAGTTCAATTTAAGCATTTCGGTTGGGTATTATTAACCATATTTTCTTTATTTATTTGTTATTATTTTATATTAAGCAATGAACAGTAATACCCTTCTGAGGTGTCTTACATTATTATTATTATTATTATTATTTTACCCTTATTTCTAATCAATAAACATGCAAATTTCTCTATCATGACCTCTATTTTCTCAGCTATAGTCATTTCCACTTTCTCTTTAATTATGTTCTTAATCATTTTCATCTATTCAACATTGATATTTCACTTAGACATATTCTTTTTTCCATGGATTGGTTGCAACACAAAATATTAACAAGAATGTATAGTTATTATGAATGAATACATTGATACGGTAAACAAGATGAAACCTTGTTTTCTTGATAATTTTGTTTCTTTTGCTTAATCACATACTAACATAAAATCGGTCCTAATATCTTTCTTGAACCAAAACCCAAAATAATGATAGGACTTGGACTTAATGCCTTTAAAAAACCCTCAGTTGAACAATTAGAAAATTTCACAAGGTTTCAAGGATATATTGTATGGGCTACCACATGAACTTGACATTGGTAGAGTCCAAGGGCTACTGAAGGTGAGAACCATCAGTTCTTTTTATACCCAAAAAGATATGTGCCAATAGCTGATGTATAGGATAGAAAACCCGTAGGTCAAGTAGGCTTTTAAGTAAAAGCCTAAACTAGTATCAAAGGTGAAAAAAGACAAGTTATGCTCAATACATGAAAAAAATATAGTGTAATGCAAGGAAATTTTTTGAAACACAAAAATAAAGTTAAAAATAAGTCACTTTAAACAAACTTTTTGCTATAATCCTTAATAGAATCATTGGAGCTATGATAAGTTTTTGTCATATTATGTCAGGTAAAACTTGTTATTCTTATTTAGTCATCCTTATAATGACCAAAAGGAGAACACAATAGGTTTTTTACCAATTATTGAGTGATTTAGGAGTCATAACTTAAGTTATACTTGCAAAAAGTGTGACAAAGACCAATAACTTTTAACTCCCTATGAAAGACCCAAACCAATCTCGCGTGCCCAATGAATGAGTTTCAAGAGTTAAGTATAACATAGGAAGGTATTAGGTACTTATACTGCCTAACCCAAAGGTTTCCTTACATTATATGGCTCATTTTAATTAAGTTTTTGTATTCTTTAGTTTCCCAAACTAAGCATACACTACAAAAATAACATTCACACAAAATAAAAATAAATAAGGTTAATGAGAACTATGTTAACTGGGGATCGGTATTCATGTAACATCCTAAGGCTAGAAATGTCTTTTAAGCTAGAAATTATGGTTAAATATGAGAATTTATGATAGAATTGGAATTGGGAGAGTTTAGGGGTACTTAGTTTTTAGAGTTAGTGTGACCTTTGTATGATTCTCTTTAGGAGGTTTCTTTCATGTGAAGCGCGGAAAATAAAGATTCTTTATTTTCCTTTATGCACAACCATACACCTTTAAGTACACGACCATGCATGCTTGTAGAAGGAGAAAGAGAATAGCTTTTAATATATCTCACCCGTCACTTATTCATTTTCACCCAAAATTTTCCTTTCATTTTCAAAGAATCCTAACCCTAGAAGAGAAAATAAGTAGCAAGAAGCTCCTAATATAGCTAGAGAGTAAGAGATTTTTGTTAGAAAAAGAGGGAAAAGTAGTTATGGTAAGAGGTAAGTATTTCTTTACCTTTTTCCTTAGTTTCCAATTATGGGTTTTCTAATTCTTGAGGTATGATGATGTATTTAACATGTTTTATGATTGTATGATGTGATTGTGTGATGATATGAGATACAGGAAATGATTGTGATAATGTTTATTGCCTATTCACATGTTTGATGTGTATATGTGTATGAGTATATATTTTGAAGAGTTTTTATGCTTGATTAAGATATTGAATGTTATTGATGAAATTGCTATGTGTATTTAGGTTGTTTGAAGTGTAGAAAGTTGATGGAATAAGTTGATTGTTGTTATGCTAAGCATTAGATGGGATTTTACAAGTTTTAGGCATGAAATTACTGAAACAGAGCAAGATGCATGCCTATGCACTCACAGACGCATGTCCGTGCATCCTTGCAAATGCAAGATCATGACTACGTGTGCGAAATATGCACGACTGCAAATATAAGGGAGTCACGACCGTAGATCTTAATGTTATGCCTATGACTAGCAGTGTCATAGTTATGCATGTTAATGTCACGCATGTGCATCTGCAGAAATTTAGAAATAAAGCTAAAATCACATAATCTAGCACGACTAGACTATACGACTGGCACATGGCTCATGTATCTTCATGTACACCTATGTATTCAAGCATGCACACCCCTAGATTGTGCAAAAATTTGAGAATTTAACTTAGAATAAAACACAAAACATATGAAACCTATTATAACAATTATAAAAACAATATAAGAAGATAAAATAAGAGAACATGATGTATCATAAGCATATCATAGCATGACATGTCATACCAGTGTTTTTAAAAACAGATCTAAGGATTTAATTTTCAAGTTAGAAAAATACGATGCTCCAGATATCTTTTTAAGGGTGAATACGAAGGGGCACCTGTGAGTTGCTCGCCCACTAGAGAGCAAACTAGCATCAATATACATTAGTATGCATCTGATTATTAGTTATTAGTTTAGTTTCAGTTTCAGATTTCAACTAACTAACTGAAAAGGAGGCTAAAAACTCATATGGTCAAGGTGTCGAATCTCTGTATTTATCAGTCTAATCAGCATTACAGATTTTTAGTCATATTATTTTAAAAAAAAATTTTAGTTTACGATCTTCAGATCTTTACAAATATTTTCAGATAATACCAACAGTGTTTTCAGAAATCTAGCCTAAGGGTACGTAGCATATTTCAACATGACTTCATACCATGACATTAATTTCATGGCATGGTATATAGTTTCAATTAAAAGAATAAGAGCAAGTTATATTTAGAATAATAAGCAAAGTGAATAAATACAATTCAAAATGCCTAAATCATGAGAACAGTTAAATTAAACTCAAATGAGAGTTTGGGTTAGAATTTTGCTTGGGTTAGAAAGAAATAGGAAATGCTTATTGAGTAAGTTATCATTCACCCCCTTCCTTTTCCTACTTTCTTGCAGGTTAGTTAGATAAGAGTTGTTGAGGCTTGGGTTGACTATAGTTGATGGGAGAAGGCTCCAGTTTTGATTTTCAAAAGGTCTGGGGGGTTTTCATGTTTTCAGATATATTTGTACAGATGCATGTATATATTTTATAGGTTATATATGTATATACTTAGAACCTTTATATATGTACATACAAATGCATAGATATATATATTAATATATATTTATATTATGAGTTTTAAACCCATCACTTTATTATTTTCAGCTTCTACTTGTATGTTCTTTCAGTCAACCAGTATCGTAGGATTCCTACTGTGTATATCAAAATAAGCATTTTTCTTAATATTAAATAAATAAATAGCTTATTTGTTTGCTTAAATAAACACAAGGTCTAGTAACAGTGATATATGCAGTAGCGAGTCTTATAGTACATAATTGCAAATTAGGACATTCCATCATCATACATCAATAGGAGAAAATATACGATAAATATTTAATGAAATAAAATGCAAAATAATATTGATTTGGCCTGCTTGAAAAGTATGCATGAAAGACTTAAAGTTTTAGACAAATATGTGTATTGGTAAGCAGATGCCTACCAATTAGACATATTTTGCATACATCATCAAACTAAAACCTCGTATAATTAAATAATCATCCCATGACATATTATTATGAGACAAGTTATAACATCAACATATGATCTATGCTATCAAATGTAATCCTTATGCTTAACAACCGAATCCTATCAACTAGCATAAGTCACCAACTAGAAAGATCAATTGAGTCTAAAATATAATACATGAACTAATATTGATATATTTTCGATGAATAATACAACCAGTATAATTAACATGATCCTCTGGATGATTATAATCCTCATAACCACATAATCCCTATGGCAAGATATTTCAACATATTAGTATAACATATATTCTAATGACTAACTAAGTGTTATAGACAACACAATTAACATAGCAATGTAATCCTTAAGGTAACATGATCTACAACCCTATATTATTAGTGTGTCATTCATCATAGGATAATGAAAGCATATGAATAATTAAATAAAATTACAATCACTTCAAGATAAGCCACAGATACCCAAAAGTGGTAGGTAGATAGGCATCGATTGTATGTATGTGTGGAAAATTTTAAGGGTTCTACAATCAATCCCGAGGCATTATAAAAAAAAAACAAAATAAATAGATTAAATTCAATCAAAATAGCTATTTAAAAGTAGTTCAAGGAAAAATCTAAGGGACGTGAAATAACAAATTCATAATATCATTGTAATGAAAAATGAAAATGAAAAATGAAAATGAAAAATGAGTCAAAAATAAACAAATAATTAAATACATAAAGAAGGCAATATGGGTATTCCCTTCAGGAATACTTACCTATCAAATCAATTTCTTCAATAAATTTTTCGTCTATCAAGACAAGGACTCAAGATCCCAAGAACAAATTACAACCCTTCACAATAATGCTTAGGGGTTTAGATTTTTGATGTGCAGTGTATGGTGTATGCTTTCAAAATATTAAACTTTCTCACAATATTTTTCTCAATAAAGAATGTTCTCTCTAACCATCCTCTCTCCAATTCCTCTTCTCCCCCATATATGGTTTTGAACCTGTTTTATAGTAGTTCTCTTAAGGAATTTTCTTTTATGATTGATTTATTTCCATTATGAAACTCTTCCTTTTTATGATTGATTTCTTTCTTTATAGGAATTGTCCTCTTAGGATTTATTTCTTTCCTTAAAGGAATTCTTCCTTTTAGGATTGATATCTTTCCTTTAGAAATAATTTCCTTTAAAGGATATTTCCTTTTGAAAAGATTTGGAGGATGTACTTCCTCGACAAATAATATCCTTTCTATTTAGTAAAGTCAAAATAGACTAAAACAAGGACCAAGGCTATTGTTTAACGAAGAAATAGTCTAATGGGTATTTTATGGACTCAAAGGTTCAGGTATAAATAAATACACATAGTCCATTCACAATTCATTCGGTCTCAAGCCTTAACTTTTCAAAAAAGAAGTCCAATCTTGAAACTTGTTGGCTATCATCATTAAGGAATATATAGTTAGGTCAAAATGAGTTGTCTACATAGATATTGCATAAAATCAATCAAGAAACACACAAGAAATTATAAAACATCAAACAAAGACTTACTTGGTGCAAAATTCATAAAAAAAATTCTATATCCAAGCAAGAGGATATCCTTTAATCAATCCACTAGACAATAATATAAAAAATATTACAACTTACAGTTGAAGAACCCCTTAATCTTTATAGCAAATCAACACAAAAGACTCATCATAAAGAAATACACCAAACTTTATCAATATTTCTTATTAAAACACAACCTGGATTAAAGAAATTAAAGAGACTTTGCAAATCCTAATTGACCTGCGAGAAAGCAAAAAAAGGAATAGTCAAATAGAATTCTCTCAAATTCCAAGAATCATAAAGATGGTAAGCTATGACTATGATTGTCATTATTAGAATGATTAATGTTTGTCATAAACCAATTGATTCTTCTACTTGGTAATGCTATTAAGGATGAAGACTATTGGTTAAAGAAAGAGATTTATTGAAAAAACAATGAGAGCTTACAACGTAGGGCCTTTCCTTCAAGTACAAAATTGTTGGTGACAAAAATTGCACCAATAAGAAGTACACAAAATCAGTAAGATTTGGGTGTAAGAATATGAAAACTTAAGATAAACAATATGGAATAGATAGATTTTATGTGGTTTGGCTAGAAAATTAGATTGGGGCCAACATGCATGATGTAGCTATTGCCTTGACTGAAAAAGATTACAAAAAGATAATCAAAGTTAGGTTTTCTTAGCCTCCCATGGCTTAACCTAATGGTAAGGGTAGGGGTCATTCAAAGTGTTGATCAGGATTCGACTTTTAACAAAGTTAATAACTTCTAATTTACTTAGTCTGTGATTGTTTAAGTAATCATATACCATCAAGTTGATCCCGTCTAATTAACTAGGATTGAATAGTTGGTATAAGTAGTTCTTAGGTCATAAAAGAAATTAGATTGTCTCTGATATGATTACAGTCTTGCTTGTCCTCAGTAAATAAAATAATCAAAAGTAAATAGGTGTCCAAAATGTAAGGAAGAGTAAATGTACTTCATTGGTTGTTGTTCATTTTCAGGAAGATGGTTTCATAATAGTAGAAAACTTATCCTTATAGCTAGGTTGCGGAGGTCGTCACCCTGATTATCTCACTACAGGAAGTCTTTCCTCATTAGTCATTAGTCATTGAGTCTTTGTCTGTTAGAACAATTTTCAAAAGTTAATTTCGAGTGAGATTTTGACCACATAACAATTACTTATAATTTTTTAAGTTTCTTATTCTAAATATTCGTATTTAGCTAAGTAGATAAGTAAGCGTTTGTAAGAACTAGAATAAATCAATTTTATACATAATCGATGTCAACTTCACGAATTAAACTGGCCCGTGTCAGCTCAAACATCTATTTAACAGTGCATTGAATTGCTGATGTGCTACAACAAAAATTCTATGTAAGAGTTTGAAGTCTATTTATATATTGCTAAAAATTGTTAATTGCAATCCTTCAATTACATGCATAAACATGGGATCATCTATAATATGACATGGGGTCATCTATCCTTTTCTGAGTTCGTATGTCAATATCTCCCATTTGACGAATCTACATAAAAATGTTTTCTAAGGATTTTCTAGTATTAATTAAACAAGCTCTGTATATCTTTTAAGATATGTGTTACTATTTATTTGTCTAATCAAGCTACAATAGGAAGTAGTATAATATTACTCATTACAGCAGCAGTATTCTACATTTAAATAACGTAGAAAAATACTATAAATGTGTGCCATTAATTATTTATTACCATATCTCAAAATCTGTCAAACTGTATATTAATCATATAATTCCACACTAATGCTGCGGAAGGAAATCTTCCTCTTTTTTGGCCTATATTTTTGTTCCAAGTAATCGAGATTTTCATAACAAGAAAGAAACAATATTTTTAGTCAAAAAATCTATGATTTGAAATTTTCAAAATTTCTTGGATCCCTTTAATAGTTAATTTCTAGATAACTTACCATTAAAATTAATGAATAACCATATACCTCTCTTCTTCTCAACATTATATCCTTCCCGCATAGAAATAAAAGAATCATAAGAAAAATACGACGGTAATGTCTTTTCTTGAGAAGGTGCTTTCAAAAATAAGGAATGAATCTTTGGACAAACGTATTAGAAGATTGGAAAAGAAGGTCACTGAAGAACAAGAAAAGGCTTATAAATTTACTGAAGCTCAGAATTTCGAAGCTGCAATAG
Organism: Anacardium occidentale; assembly: GCA_026122585.1. Taxonomy (NCBI): domain Eukaryota; kingdom Viridiplantae; phylum Streptophyta; class Magnoliopsida; order Sapindales; family Anacardiaceae; genus Anacardium; species Anacardium occidentale. Next base: position 20,899 of record JAJEJH010001291.1, on the reverse strand, counting down.
AATGCTCAAGAAGAATTAGGGATTTAGAAGATGGAATTGAAAAGCTGGTCAAACAACAAACCTCTAAAATTTTGGAGCCACGGCAACCATTTTAAAGTGTCATAATGCGTTAAGTATTTAGTTTATCATTTATTGTACGATTTTATATGATTTGTATGTTTGGCTTGTTGCGTGAAGTAATTTCGTCATGTATTTAATATTTTTCTTATGAACTTAATAGTTCCCCGGATTCCAGAACACAACTATATAATTTAGGAATTGGAATCAGACAAATTATGTGCGAGAAGGTTTCTAGATTTGTAATTAAGGCTGGATTCGAGTCAAGAATAAACATATATTCAATATATAGTTTCAATGAGAGCACATCAAAAGTTATAATTTCTTTGATGAGTATGAAGTTGACATAAAAAGTTGGAGATGGTATTTTTCACCACGTTTTACTTTCACAAAAAATAAAAATAAAAAATGCCGAAGTAGTTTAAGTGGGAGAATTCAGTTTGGTGCAGTGCAGTGACAATGGTAAAATGTATGTTAGTATACGCGTTCCAAATGATAGCATTTTGGTCCTTTTTGCCTTTATAAAAGCTTATTAATTTAACCTAAAAAATAATGAAAAATGTGATATATAAACGATACTAATATAATTCAACTCTTTCCCTATGAGAAGAAACAAAATAGAATTCTCTCCATTATAAATTAAATTATACGACAAGATAATATTATGTTGCTCAATTAGGATTTTAATTTAGTGATATGAATATTTCGAGGAAAAAATATTATTGAGATTTTATTTTAAATTAAAATTGTGCCATCGTTAAATAATTAAAAGTTAAATTGGGTTAATGTATTCCTATATGTGAATTTTTCTTTTGCGTACAATGATGTTATTGAAATATGAAGATCTTCATAACAGGAAAATGACACTGAAAATTTGAAAATAAATTTCAAGATACGATCTCAAATGATAAGAAAATAAATTTTATGTTTTTAGCTGACAATTAGGGTTTAAAATAAAACTAACCCTAACATAGAAAGCATCTCATTGTCTGATTATTTTATTTATGCAAGTATTTATTTACATTATAGCAACTTATTATAATATTTTTTATATATATTTTTTTTAAATTCATAATGAATTCCTTAAATTTTGTAAGTTGGAAGATTATCTTCTTTCCAATTTGATGTTGATGATTGTTATACTCATCTTCCTACAATGACTCAAGAAATGAACACATTCGATCTATTTTCATTTTCTTAACTTGAAAATCTAGATTTTGCAATTCGAAGCAAGGTTGGAATTGCATCCACCTAAATACAAATGTGTAGCACCTTGGTAAGAATGGGGAAGAAAAAGCAAATTTATAAGGTGTGACAATATATTATAAAATCAAAACAACCTTCAAATATTGGACAAGGTGAAAAGGCAAGTGGGATGTGCAAAATTTGGAGTGTCCTTATTAGTGTTGAGAACAGGACACCTACAATGAGATGACACCTAGAGAAGAAGTACACAAAATTCACTAAACAAGGTTAACCATGTACACAAACTCAAACTCAATTTAATTTGAATTCGCAATCTTGAACCCTCTCAACATGACATTACAATACAAAAAATTGCATGAGATGAAGTGAAAATTTTTCTAAAATGATTATGATATTTTTTTTATCCATAATATAGGTCTATTAGTAGACATACAAATAGAATTATTGTGAATTCCAATCCACCAATGTGTCTTCAAGTTCATGGCAAGCAACCAAAAGCAAAAGAAGCCCAAGAAAAAAAACCCACAATCTTAAACAACCACACATGTAAGCTTACCAAGGGTGATTTTAAAGGAAATTATAAAGGCAAGATGAACAAGCGTAGATTCAGGAAACGCTTTTTAAAGAAGGTCAAGCATTCCAACTCTTTTGAAAGACATCACAAGAATCTAGATTCATCGTATGGTTGCACATTAAGTTCAAGAAAATGGTTGGAGTGAATTGGGCAAAAAAGAATCCATGAAAAAGGAAGGTAGCTTCTTACTTTGCTTGGCATCGTAAGACCCAGTTACTGCCTAAATTAGGGCTTCTTGGCATTGTAGCAACATGAACTATGCTACAACACTTGACCATGAATTTTCAAGCCTTTAAAGGCTTTCTAGCATGCAATTTTGATCCATCCTTCTTCAAGTCAATTGTCAAGAAGTCCTTTGACCCTTTAACATAAAAATATTAAACTTAAAATCAAGGGCAAATATACATAATGAAGATCAAGAATAAAGGCATCCAACCAAAGAGGAGTCATATGGGTTAAGCAAGCATCCAAGATTAATTTCCTTTATGCTTAGTTAATTTTAAATATTGTGTTATAATTAATTACTAGATGATTTAGCTTATTTGGCCTTTTAGTCTTTTTAATATATTCTTATTCATGTAAATCGTGAAATATTTTAAAATAGAAGACGGTTAGTTATTGAAACCATGCTTGTAACATGCCTATGTAAAGGCTACTTTTGTCATTTGTAAAGTTAGACTTGTCAATTGGAATTTGAGAGTTTTCTCTTATGTTCTTGGAGTTTTGTTAACTCTATGAATTTATTATTCCTTTATCCAATCTTTGTTGCATGTAAGATTGGTGATGGAAGAATCTTTATACAAGTCTATCCACCAAATATGTCCAACAACATGTAAACTTAACACACATTTAACATGCAAGTTCAAGTTTAGAAAAGTAGGAGATGATTTGAGTTCTACTCAATTCAAACAATGACTTACTTATATAGAGGAACATGCAAGGATGGGAAACAAGCCTAAATGATGAGTCCACCACCTTGAATCAATCACCACTAATCTTTCTTGTAATAGAGATTGGATAAACATTTGAAAGAAAATCAAGAACCAATAAGTTCAAAAGTTTCAAAGGAAAAAAGTGTTTTCACTGTGCATTAATCATCAAGTCTAACCTTTTTCATAATGAAAGATAAACTTTCATAAAGGCCTTATAATTTACATTAGAAGACCAAAATAGCCTTTAAAAAAAGCAGAAAAAATGGATTATAAAAAGGCATAAAACCCAAAAGATAAAAAGTTTAAGCATGCTTCATGAGAATGCACGTGCTACTCAAATTCCATAAGCGAAAGGCTACGGTATTGAGTTGCAATGTATGTATGACATGTTCTTAGTGCTTGCATGTTATAATGTAACGCTGTAGTGATTATTATAGTTTTGGTGCACTTGGCCTTTCTTGCTTCCAAATGCTAATTGATTGATTGCAAAAGGCTATCATCTTGGCTTAAAGGTTTCTTAAAGAGCTTACAAGGCCTTAAAGGTGTTCCATAGCTTGGCTTAAAAAGCATGACTTCATTTGAATGGCATTAGAAGAATTTCTCATGCATGTTAACATGCTCATTCTAAAGGTTCTATAGATTGGATAAGTGAAATTAAAACTCATCGAAAAGGCAATGGTTTTAGGACTTACCTTCCTAAAAGAATTGTTATCACTAGCGATACTTGCAAGGGTTTGGTGACTTGCCAGCGTATCATCCTACTCTATTTAAAGAAAATTTTCCATCAAATCTAAATTATCCTCCAAATAAGGACTAAGATCTACCACATTGAAAGTACTCGAAACATCTTTATATTTACTAGGAAGTTCCATCTTACAAGCATTATCCTTCACCTTTTTAAGAAATTGACTATCAACCCTCGGTGATAATTTGTTATTCCTTTGGTTAGGGAACCTCTCTTTCCTTAAATGTAGCCATACTAAGTTTATTGGTTTAGGCAACTTAGGTTTTACATATTTATTAGCTTTTTTCTTTGCATTCTCATTAGCCTTCTCAATTCACAATTTGACAACTTAATATAGCTTTTTCATTTGATTAATATTCTTATTAGCATCAACACTTTGTTTGAAATCAAGGTGTAAGAAAGCAAGACCAATAAGAGTAGAAAGGTTCACACTATATGTAACCTTAAATAGTGAGTGGCCCATAGTAAAGCTAAGATTCCTATTGTAACTAAATACAACATATGCTAACATTAAATTATTATCCTTTAAATATATGAAGGAGTACTACCATAAATTTCATACTAATATGCTCTTAAGATGATTTGGGTATAGGCAAAGGTAAATAAGGACCTTATTTAAATTGGGTTTGAGACCTTTGGCAAGTTATATTCCTAGCTGAAAGGGCTTACATATCTCTTAGCTTCCTAGTTCAATAAAAATGTTCTTTAAAAACCTTCAAAGTCTTGGCAACTCTAAAATACTCAGCCAATCCTCCCCTATAGGCTTCTCTCAATATCAATTCCTTAAAGCTACACATGAAGACACATAATTTATTCACCTTGAACAAATATCTATCATGCACTGTATAGTCTTTATAACCATTTTTCTTACATTCAAGCATACAAGTTCCCATTTTTATATTATTCTTATAACATAATTTCATTAATTCAAATCCCAACACCTTAAAATCAAGAAAGGTTAATAAGGCATACATCTTAGAAAGGGCATTGACTATTATATTGTTAACTCTTTCTTTGTAATTGGAAACAAAGGAAAATGATTGCAAGAACTCTACCTATTTGGCTTGTTGGGTTGTAACTTGTATTAGCCATTGATGAACTTCAATGCATGATGATCAAAATGGTGGGAAAGTTGTCTTGGCCTAAGGTAGTGACTCTAATGGTGTAGGGTCTTCATTGTGGCATAGAATTTCTTATCATATGTGTTATATTTACTCCTAAACTTATTAAGTTTCTCACTAAAATAAGTTATAGGCCTTGTTTCTTAGGTTAGGACTGCACCAATACCTACTCTACTAGTATCACACTTCAACTCAAAGCCTTAGAAAAAAAATTATGAGGGTAAGAATAGGAGTTTTACATATTCTTTTTTATTATTTCAAAGTCTTCATTGGTGGTTATAATCCACTCAAAACTACCTTCCTTTAAGAACTTGATTATATGAGCCATCAAAGAACTAAAGTTGGGTACCAATTTGCTGTAAATGGATGCTAACCTATAACAATTCTTAACCTTTATAATGTTTGATGGTATAGGCCGACTTTGGTTTGTTTTAACTTTAGAGTGATCTATTTGGATTTCATTCTAGATATTAAATATCCTATAAAGATTATGCTCTTCATAAAAATTTCACACTTCTCCTTCTTAGCCAATAACTTTTTTTCTCTCAACAATTCAAAGACTTGTCTAAGATAGTCTTCATGATTTTTCTTACTCTTGCTATACATAAGGATGTCATCAAAATATATTATAACAAATTTTTTAATAAAATGTGTAAATACCTTATTTATCAATTATATAAAGGTATTTTGACAATTAGATAACCTAAAGAGTATGACTAGCCAATCATACAACCTTTTTTTCGTCTTAAAAGTCATCTTCTACTCATCACTTTCTCTCATTTGTATTTAGTGATATCCACTCTTTAAATCAATCTTGGAAAAGGCTATAACATTATAAAGCTCATCTAGCATGTTGTCTATCTAAGGTATAAGATATTTACACTTAATTATAATCTAGTTTATTGCCCTGCAATCAACACATATACAGTAGGATTTATCTTTCTTAAGCACTAAAAGAGTTAATACTAAACATGGGCATAGACTCTCCCTCACAAAACCTATGGCAATCAACTTTTCCACGTAGCTTTACATTAAGTGGGTCTATTTGGTAATGGTACACCAAGTTCCAAATCAACTTAGTGTTTAATTCCCCTTAAAGGTGGTAATCTAAGTGAAAGTTTATATGGGAACTATCATGAAATTCATCTAATTAGGGTAAAGGGTAAAGATAGGTTATAGTTTCATTGGATACCATGTTTTTCTTTGACAACCAATAAGGCAATGATAGGTTTGTGCTTTTAAATTACTTTTTCAAATTGGTTGGTATTTCCACCTCTCCAAGTCTTCCTCAAAGCTATTATTCCTCCTTCACTTTTTTTTTTTTTCTTTTTAAAGTAATGCTACAAAGTTCCCTAAATAAGTAAGCATGCTTAATGCCATTTCCATAACCAATGATCTTTTTCTCTAGGTTGTCTCTTGTGATTATGTCAATCTTATTTTTAGGGACTCAACATCAATTACATGCACCAATCTTATGAAATCTACCATAGCCTTGAGATCGAGCTTATTCAACCACAAAGACTCTATATTTACACTACACTATTCTAGTTTCCTTTTTGCACCCTCCTTTTCAAGATTGCATATTTTATTGCCTCTACTTCATGCAAATTTTTCATCTCCTTTAGATCATTCTAGAGCTCATTGTGTTTTCCCATTCTTTTATCACTATCCAAAATTTAAGAGAAAAGAGATTGAATAGTTACATGACCACTCATGTGGACAAAGTCATGAAACTTCAAGCATTAAGCTAACTCTTTATACTTTTGCCAATGCTAAAACAGATTATACACTTTAATAAAGTTACCACAAAAATAACATGGATAGGAAATCCTCTATGGCTTGTTTGCCATTTAACTCAGTGTCTTTCAATCCAAAACTTCCTTTTGGGGTTATAGTAAAGATTTGAACATAACCACTTCTCAAACATCCTTTATAAATCCATTCTTTATAGTAGATAAAGGAATTTGGTGCCATGGTCTCTTTTCTAGCTCCTCTATGACCTTTTTCCTTTCTACAACTTAAAATGCTTTTTTATCTCTAGCTAGCTCTAGCACTAGAGAAGCTGCATGAGAATCTTCAACTCATTCTAGTGTAAGAGAAAGAGCACTAGTGTCAAAACAAAAGCTTAATGGTTTGATGTAAATGCCTCAACCATGTTGGTAGGTATAAAAGATCTATCATATCTCACTCATCTTCAAAATGTGAGACATAATAGGTATACTCTTGACAATATCACTTTAAAGACTATCAAAATAAGTTTCCAAAAATGAAATGTAAAAGTCAAATGACAGCAAGACCTAAAAGCCAAACAGAGAAGAAATTTGTTATTTTCTTCAAATGCAATAACAAATTAATAACAAAATAGTCTCAAATGACAAATTTTAGGCAAAAGCCTACGAGGGATAAGTTCTCACCATTCAAGTGTCCATGTGTTAGAGATCCAATAATTGTGAATTGTCACATTAAATGCAAGGGAAAGTAGGAACATCACTAGTCTCATCATTGCTGCATGTATGAGCACTAAACATACACGTCACCTATCGACACAAGAGAACTGAATAGTTTTTAAAGTCTTACTCAAACTCCAAGGATACTTGTTATGCAAGTAAACTTACCCTTTGATTATTATGCCTCTATTATGCAAGTAAACTTAACCCTTGATTATTATGCCTCTAGCAGTGCCTAACTGCCAAGTAATAGATATATGGTGATGCACCTAGTATCAAAAGTATGTAGATAATTTACACCACTTAGACACCTATCGCCACATAACTTGAATGGCATGTTTCTACCTCGAAGCAACTAGGAGGGAAAATCTCGTATAAGTGAGAATATACGAGCTTTGAGTTGTTCAATTGTTATCAAACATCCACCACCAAATAAAGTACTTAAGTAGTTGAAATAAGTAACTCAACATAATCATCATCACGTCAACTAGGCAAACTATGTTATATACAATGCAAAGTGGAAATACTATTGCGAAGATGCATTAAATGGAAAGTGACTGAGTCAATTAAACAACATGTATTGCATTTAATGCAAAGTGGTGGTATCACATTCAACAACCCCTAAAGTGAAATGATTTTGATGGTACACATGTCACCAAGATTAGGTGGACATGCAAACTTGGCAAAACATCCAAGCACATGTATCCTTTAATTATAACAATGCCCTCGCCACTTTGCTATAAAACCATAAAGTGAACATTGGCAAAGGATCTTTTAAGTCATCTTCTTTTTCCAAACTTACAAACTTACAATATGACTGGAAGAAGTTAAAATACAAGAAGTCTTTTGTAATTATTCTCTGGAAACGTATTTTAAAATAGTACTAACATAAGAGTGGAAGGAAGTTTTATCGAAGCAACCCAACCATTTTAAAACTATCTCTATGTTACTGTTCCATTTAATTCTATTTTTTTATGCACACATTTTATAGTCTAATTTCGCCATGTATATTTGTCATATAACATGTGGTGTTATTTCCCACATTAACAACTTATTTGTAATATTAAGTGAAAATCAGTTACGTAACAATTTACCAAGTTAGAATTTTTGTTGGCACTTAAAAAAAAAAAATTAATGATGATGGCTTTTAAAAACTAAAAAGGACTATGGGTAGGAGGTGAGATTAATAAGGCAGCTATGTAACATAATGTTGTTGCTTTTCACTCTTCCCTACGCCCATAATCTTCTATAAATTGTATTTCTTCTTTATTGGTGCATGTGGAGTGGAATTGAAAGCATTTAATGAGGTTTGGTGAAGCGTTCCGAGATGTTGATGTATCCAAAACTTAGCTGTAAATCCGAGGTACCATAGTTATTGTCTTCAAGACTTCAACCCTATTAAACCTCCTGATCTTTTTCCTCTTTTAACGTCACTATTCTTTTTGCCTTTCTTCATCTCTCTTTGGTCACTTTTCAAGTATATAATTCTTGTTTGTTATATATATTGCGTTGTTGAACTATCTAGGCTGTTGATGACTTAAAAATTTTAATAGTTGTGCAATGAGATTAACTATTCTCATATTTGTGGCAACTCTTCTGATTTTTGCAACCTGTGGATCTCATGCAGTGGCGAGGAAGAATTTCTTTACTACCAACCTTCAGGATGAAAGGAAAAGAAGCCTGCAAGTTCCACAGAATGACATTGGCATTTACTTCTCCAGCTCTGAAAAGAACGATACTTTGGAAGACAAAAGAGTTGTTCCTACCGGTCCAAATCCCTTGCACAACAAGTAGAATCGGTAACATCGATTTATATTATCCATGGAAGAAATTTCTGTTTTCAATTAGTTTTCTTAGTTGCATTTGTTTCTCTTAATTTGCTTCTGTAAAACCGTCTTGCAACTTCAGAATCATTCGTCTTTATCACTGTTATAACCGCTACGTAATTTACGATTTTATATATTAGAAAAAGTAGGAATTACAAATGTGTTTTATAAATAATAGACGAAATGTAAGAATTGTTTACTAAGTTACTGTTTTTTTTTTGTTGGGTTGGGAATATTCTTCCTTTTCGAAAGCACCATATAAGTTCCTCATTCTTTGCACGAAATAAGTTCTCACCTTTTCTAGGAATGCAGGAAAATTTAAAAAATATATGCATATGAGAAGCTAAACAAGAAAATGTAGGCAATGGGCGCGTTTAAAGATTTAAAAAAGAGAGGAAATTCTGTTTTGATTTTGTTACTGTTGTCGAGTGGATATATTTCCTGATATTATTTCGGCATTAAATTTTAATGTCAGAATTTACATAAAGGCAACTGTGACAGAATTTATTATTGCTTTAATTTTCAACCCACCTAGTCTTGCCTTTTTAGCGTTTTCTTTATGTGACTTGGCAGAGGAGGTAAGCGGATGGCTAGTTACAGTGGGCAAATTCAGAGATTATATAAAAAGCTGAGCAGCAAGCAGCGTAAAGATCAAGAGAGTCGGATTGGTTTTCATGTAACCAAGTTGAGAGTGCTTCATAATTATTCGCTTATAATTGTGTAATTTTTGAGTGCCTTGTAAAATCTGGTTTTAATTTTAATTAAAGATCATGTATTTGTCAGTTTATAACATAGACTCCAAACATAACAAAAGTATAACAAATATTTACGAAAGAAAATGACAAAAGCACTATCTGTGAAACTTGTATCCATGAAGTAGAGATTCTGTTGGGATAGTCTTTGTAGATGTGGCCAAACATCCAAATAATGCTACGCAAAATCCAAACATATTAAAATTCAGCTCTTTGATAGATATAAGAAGTATTCCGCCAACTATGGGTACCAAAGAAGCCAAAATTCGCTAGTCAAAATGCTTTCTCCAAACCATCCACTGTAAAACAACTACAAAATCCATTGAGATCAGATACTATAATAAATCAATTACATGAGATTTAATATAATGCATAGAAGAGTGGTAAAACTTCAAGATATCAACTATAGAATCAGACCTGTAGTTGCTAGAATAACTTAATTGTCTGCATAAAAGAAATTGGAATGTAGTGTAAACAAACAATTTCCAACACAATGTTGATACAGAACACAAAAGACATGGGAAATATCTTTCTCCATCTATCTTCAGGGTCAACCATTATCAAGGGTTTAAGTTTCAGCACCTTGATTACCATATATGCTCCAATGGGCGAGTATATGAAGTGAATACAGAACACTGTTAGAGGAAATTTGAAGTCCAATTTTTGTGAAAGAACAAAATTGAGATATAATTGTAAATTAATGTAGGTCTAACAAACCTTTTTATAAAAAGCAACCCCTATTCCTAACCATCAAAATTTCTAAGCTATAGTTTAGATATGAAATTCTTTTGCTAGAAAAAGAGCTCATAATCGAACCAAACATAAAGCCTAGGCATAAGTTGCTTCTTCCATATACAGAAAAGTGATTCTACAACATCAAGATCCTTTAAGCAAATGCAAAAGAAATTCAACATTATGAAATACAATTATAAACTATGAATAGATCAACAAGAACTCAAGCACTGATAAAGTTGAAGTAATAATTTTTTCTATGGATCCAAACAAACACACTATGTCTGGTTGCATGGAGTTAAAGCTATGGACCCTCATTTTTTTTTAGAAAGAATCATAATAGCCAACTCCCGTGGAATTCAAATTCCTTGTAGCCAAGCACGGATCAACTAGCAAACTTAGAAATCAAAACCATCAAAAAGATGAGCTCAACCATGACGACCAAAACATACCAAAAATAAAGCTAACAACACAATAACAGATAAAACTTTGGAATCGAGAATTATAACAAAATCATTCAATAGCATGATGCAAACTCCATGCATGAAGAATTTGAAGAACACTGTTGGATGTACATTCTATGTGAATTTTTTTTATTTCTAATCTAAGATAAGCTAAAGTAAATATATAATCATATCTTTCCAAAAAATTCAAAAATAAAATGTGAATCTTTTTAATTTTCAATCTAAGAGTTTCCAATACAAGCTAAAGTATTATTATCTAACACTTCAATAACACATACAAACCAGCCCTCCAATTGGCTGGATTTCAATAATTTTCTTAATATAAGGATTAAACACTTAATAAGTAACAAAAATTTAATATTTCTTCGCAAATAAAATTCAAAATTTTAAACAAACTTACTAATTTTAGAGCGAAATAGGACTCTAGCTAAAGAAAGAAACAAGTTTCAAGCACCAAATGAAGAAGAAATGGCCAAAATCAGTGAAAAAATGGCCTGAAACGAAGGAAGACAGTGGCAGCAGCAAGAGAGAGTTTTATGTGCGACAGCAGGAAGAAATAAGCAGATGAAAAGAGGAGCGCGTGTTTTAGGGTATATGGGGTTTTACTGGCATTTTTAAGTAGTTTTTATCGGCTTTTAAAAATGCCGATAAAACCACACCCTACACTGGTATGTGATGTTTTGGAAAATCATTGGTATTAATGACTTTTATCGATGTTTTTAGTGGCGTTTTTAAAAAATGCTGTTAAATGGTGCTTCTAGTGGCGTTTTTAAAAAATGCTGTTAAAGGGTGCTTCTAGTGGCATTTTTAAAAAACGCCACTAAAGGGTACCCCTTTTAGTGGTGTTTGGACAAACGCCACTAAAACTTATTTCTCTTGTAGTGATTAATTTTATTCTAACAAATTATTTGTCAGGAAAAGCACAACCGCATAGTCATGAAATAAGTCATGTTTTCATTATTATTTTGACAAAATATTTTACAACAAAATCAATGTATTGACAAAATATATCACAATATATATATATATATATATATATATATATATATATAATAAAAATGAATGGAAGTTGGTGCACAATTTGTAATATCTTAAGGCATACTTGTGTCACTGCTGTTGTTTGAAACTTCCACAAAGGATAGGGCAACAACAAATTCATAATTTGAACCATGTTCATTACGATGACTTGGCTTCTGAGAAGAACCTAAAGAAATAAAGACATCATCTAACACGTCTTTGTTAAGCATTAATGGTTGCCCAAGGTCATATGCATTGATGGGTTGCCTAGGATAAGGTTTTTCCAGCACAGGTTCAGTTTCACTAGAAGCACCAGCTTCACGCCTTCTCCTGGAACCTTGATCGTTTTGCCGATCTTCTAAACTTGCCTTGGAAAATTGCACAATATTCCTTTTCTTTGCATGCCTAGTTTGAGCCTACACAATCAGCTGCCAATTATGCAAATACGATCATAAACCTGCATTAAAATATCTTAAAGTTTGTAATGGTTCATCGTACAGACCTTATCCATATCTTTAAAAGTCTTCAAAAGATTACATAAGCCTGGTGAGATTTTGCATTTTTTGAAAATTGAAATTTCAAAGTAATTCTTGACCATTCTTAGTGGTTTTACGGTCACAAAAACAACATAGCAGAGAGAATTCGTCAAGGAATATAAAAAGAGAGAAAGGGGCATACTCAAAGTTTTCTATGGTTATCAAAGACATGTACGCTTTCCCCTTCTCCTTCTGCATAAGTTAAAAGCAGTTCAATGATAATAAACATGGTAACCAAACAATCAAAACAAGGCAGCAGAGATTAGAATCCACCTCCAGCCTCTTCAACTTTCTTTTTTGAGATTTGTTGAGGTTTGAATTTTCTTTTCTTTAACTTTTAAAACTCCTGCAATAGAAAATTTTAAGAACCCAAACTCTAACGTGATAAAAGAAATATACAAAAAGTATAGAGCAAAATATACCTTATTCATGTGCTTCTGATGAAATTTATTTACCGACAAAATCAATGCATTGCTATCAACACCCTCCAAGCTACTAAACAAAAGCAAAGAGAACCTACGTTCAGATTGTGTTATAACAATTAATTCAAGTTTAAAAACTAAAATAAAAGGTAAAAACAAGTTTTATTTTCTTATATCAATCGATGAAACATAGTCAAAACGCTAATTGAAAAGGTTACTAACTTGTGTGAACCTTAACGGTGCTTTGTTTCGCTTCTTTCTTTTAGCCATAGTGTTAACATTAAATCAAGGAAAAGGAAAACCGCCGACTTCAAAACTAGCTTTGTAAGCTCTCCGTCTGTTTCAGTAATAATCCTTAGAACTAAAAATTGCACCAAAACAATAAGAAATTAGGGGGCACTAACAAAGCAATTTTCTTGGCTTTGGCAGTTTGAAAAATTGCAAGGATGTAGGTACAAATATGATGACGGAGAGGTGTGGGCCGAGTTACTGGATGTGGATCAACAACCCAAAAAGTTTTGGACATGATAAAGAACTCCTTGAGAGGAAATAATTTTATTTTTATATTTGGGTGTATTTGAACTTTTTCTTATTTTAATTTTGTTTTATGGAAAAATTTTAATTTGAATTTTAAATTTATATTAAAACATAATTTTTGTTCAATCTTTCAACATTAATTTAAATATTATTATATTATCAAATATTATAAAATTGAAAAGTAAAATTAATTTCATAAAATATTACTATGTGATAAGGACAAACCAAGTGTGTTTAGTTTAGAAAAGTTTGCCACCAATTCAATTACAAAGATTGCTATTTGAATTTGACCCCAAATATCATTTATCTGTTCAAATGAAATTGGCAAAATTAGAAAAAGAGAAAAAGCCACAAAGATTTAAACAAAACAAATTTATGTCTAAAAGAGTTACACATCAAATTTTACTACCAATACTATTTGTCAAAGTTTTCAAGTTTTATTATTTTTAAAAAAATAAATAATAAGATAAAATAAATTAGAAAATATATCTTCTTTTATTTTTTAATATTAAATAATGTAGTTTTATTGTTAAATAATAATCTATAACACTACCACATATTAATAGTGACAAATTTGAATTTTGTCATAATAAATATATTCATACCGACAAAATTAGCATATATCACAATGACAATATTATTTTAGTGTCAAAGTTTTCCTCCAAATAAATAGTCATTAAATAGTATTTTTTTTGTCACAATAAAAACCTTTAAAGTGACAAATAAATAATGCAATCTAAAAACATACAAATAAATAATGACAAAATAATATTTGTGTTAACAAAATTTATACCTATAGTAATAATTTCATCACAATAACCAAAATGTTCTAAGTAAAAAATTTTCCTCCAAATTAGTAATGACTATAGGTTTTGACAAATTAATATAGTCATAATAGGACTACTAAAATAACGAAAAATTAGTCATAATATGTTATTCTTTTATTTTGATAATATATTTCATCATCATCAAAAAGTTGCTTTAATTCCAAAAGTTTCCTCTAAAATAAATAGTGACAAAATGATTTTTTTTGTCACAACAACAACATTTAAAGTAATAAAATTATGTTTCTCACAATACTATTGTGACAAAACCTAGTCATTTTGGCTCTAAAATTTTTTTCTAAATATATAATGACAAAATGATTTTTTTTATTATAATAAATGCGTATATAGTGACAAAATTAAAATTGGTAATAATAAATTCATAGAATTCTATCTACCCCATACTAATAGTGACAAAAGGGAATTTTGGTCATAATAAAGATATTTATAGTGACGAAATTTATCTCCTTCATAATGATATAATCACAACAAAACAAATTTCTTATACTGTCTCAATAAATATGGATATCATCTAGCAGTTATCTATAATCCTTAAGCCACGATGACGACATACTCCATCAAATAAAACTTTTGATCACATGTACCATTAAGTAAAATCCTAATGTTATCATATCCCTATTGAGCAAAGGTCCATGGTTTGATAGGAAACCCTTATCTCAATCACTTACTGAATCTTCAATTACAACATACAAAATATATCACCACGAACTCACCATTGTGTAACTATTAATATACTCCATCCAAAGATTTTTCTCTATGATATCTATCGACATCCGCTCAAGAACTCAACACTAATAGTTTTAAGTTGTTGTATCTCATGTTGATTGTCACTCATCTCTGCATACGAACAACATATGACCAATTTGATTTATGGCATGTGACATGATGGGTATCATGTTTTTACACCATATAAACCATGTACTTTCATATTAAATTTAACTATAACATATTAGGTCTAAGGATCAATTTGTACACTAGTACAATCATAAAATAAATCATTTTGACTTCTAATAAATGAATCATGTTATATGTCGAATATTGTCATGTTCGAAAGATAGTTTCCTGACTATCTATGTCAATGTCTTAATGATATGACTATCATAATCATCAATACTAAAGTCATCTTGTATGACATTCAATAAAAGTATTTGACATACATACTATGTGAGATCATTATCCATTTGATGTCACATATATAGAGACTTTTTAATGATAGGATTTTTTTGAAAAGGGATATATATCATTCGAATAGTTCATATCTATACTTTATATTTCATAAATTAAACAATGTAGTTTAAAAGATTAGTTTCTAGGGCATACACTAATAATCGAGGTAGAGTATGTGTCTTGAAAGATAAAGACCTTAGGTAGAATATTTTATCAAAGGTACATGGTATATTTTACACTGCTCATCTAAATAGTGTGAAAATGTGTTAAGATCTTAAGATAAGTTTCTAGTGGTCAGGAATGAACAAGAACATCGGTAAATATGTAGTTTAATGTTTGACTTGTTAGTAGGTTAAGACTAAACACTATAGACCATCAGGATTGTTCAAATTTTAAGTGTGACTGAATGGAAATGGGAGCATACAACAATTGGACTCTCTAAAGTATAGAAAGGTTGTAATGTTTTATGGGTTTAAGGTTAATCAATTGACTAAGTCTGCATACTTTCTACCGATTAAGCATAGTATGATCACAAATTAGTTAGGACAAATGTACATCAAGGATATTTTAAAGTTGCATGGTGTACCAAAGGTTATAGTTTCATATCGAGACATGAGGTTTGTATCAACTTTCTAAAGGAGCTTGTTTTAAGGCACCAATTTATCTTTTAATACTACACATCATCCTTAATCAAATAATTAGATTGAAAAGACTAATCAGGTGATAAAAGACTTGTTAAGATCTTATTGTTTGGATCATAAGGCCAGTTGGCTAAAGATAGCTCCCTTGATAGAGGTCACTTATAATAATAATTACCAAACAATGATTAAGATGGTGTCTTATGAGGCATTACATGGGAGAAAGTGTCATCCTTTTTTTTTAATTAAGATGAGATAAGTGAGAGGATTTTTTTTTTTTTAGCCTTATGGTAAAAGATCACTCAAAGAATAGTTGATGATATATAGTTGATTAGGCAATGTATGAGCTAGGTCTAAGATTAGTAAAGGAGTTATATTGATCAAAGACATATAGATGTTACTTTTTAGGCAAGTGATAAGGTATTTCTTAAAATAGCTTCTTACAAAAGGATTATGAGGTCTAGAAAGAAAGGTAAGTTAGCTCTCAAGTTTATTAGCCATTACAAGATTTTAGAGAGGGTTAGTAAAATAACCTGCAAATTAGTCTTACCAGCAAGCATGGATCATATTAATAATGTCTTTCGTTTATCATTGCTAAAAAGGTACATTAGAGATCATTCATATGTGTTAAGTTCTAAAGAGGTCAAGTTAGTTAAGAACTTGAGTTATGAGGAAAGACTAATGATGATACTTGACAAGAGAATAAAGGAATTAAGAAACAAGTGGATTCCACTAATTAAGATCTTATAAAGGAACCATAAAATAAAAGAGGCTATATAAGAGGTAGAGTCTAAATTTCAATAAAAGTTTCTCATGTTGTTTGGGTTGAATTTTAAGGATAGAATTCTAATCAGGACAGGAGAGTTGTAACATTTATAGATATGTTCAAGGGAATTATAATAATTTCTTATCTCAAACTTTGATTTCAGGGCTTAGAATTCACCCAAACTAAACATGGGTGTGCAACGCCCACACATTATCATACACATAATTAAGCCTTAAGTGATGCATGTGTGCAAGATGGAAAGGAAGGTTGAAGGCCTAACACACGATCGTGTGCCTTAACACCTAATCGTGCATGGTGACTGTTTATGCTCTATATAAAGGGATGTGTTTTGTGACTTTTGATAAAATCCTATTTTCTTAAGATTCTTCAAGATTATAAGGTATAATTTTTAGAGTCTTCAAAGTCAATTTTCACGATTGCTGGCAAAGGAAGATAGGCAAGTAAAAATGCTATCTTTTAAATGAAAATTCAAGTTGAATTATGTATTTTTTATTTTGATTTGATGAACTATAAGAGTAATAGGAGGATAAAGAAGAAAACTGGAATGTTTTAAGCTTCAATTAATAAGTTGGCTACTGAAATTGCTCGAAGAACTTGATGAAAATGATTTATTTTGTGTGATGATTAATTATGGATGATGAAGGATTCAGTTCAAGATGAATTAAGTTGAGATTTTTATTAAAATAAAAAATTATTGGCATGGTATCTGAGGTTGATCGACGAGCAATATTTAAGCTTGTTTTTCTTTTGGAAATCGAGCAATTGATAGTTAGTTTTTGAGCTAGGCATGATCTATGATATGTGGTGAGTGAGTAGGATGAATCTTAGCTAGAAAAGACCAAGATTCTATCAAGATCAAGATGGCTGAAGTTGGCTAAAAATGCAAAATGGAGTCGTGCATGTGAATGTATATGGAATGCCTTATACTAAGCATATAAGCATACCAAAGTGAGTGGAATAAGTTGAACTGTGCACATGATGGTTGATGTTTGATCGAATAGTTAAGCTATACAAGTGATTTTGGTTACTACACGATGAAATTACATGAAGCAAAGCAAGTTTGTTTGGTAGTTAATTAAAATGATGCATGGAAATTAAAGTTATGAGTTGCTAGTATTTACATATGGAAAAAAAACATTAACTAAGTTGCATCAACTAAATTATTAAGTGAAATTTTGGAGCAATTGGCATGCAAGTGCTACATAATATGGAACAAAGGCATGTTTTGTTTGGTTGGTAACTAGGAAAATGCATGGAAATTAAAGTTATGAGTTGCCTAGTATTTATGTATGCAAAAATTAGTAAAGTTTGCATTAACTAAATTAGTAAGTGAAAAAAAATTTTGATACAGAAAATTGATTAAGATAAATTAGTAATTTATGTAAATTGAATTAACAGATTTATAATATGAATCAACGATTTAGATAATTATCTAAATGGAATCAAAATGTTGCCAAATATTTATGCATGCAAGAATTAGTTAACGTTGTATTAACTAAATTAGTCAATGAAATATAGTTTTAATTCAAAAAATTAATTAAGTTAAATTATAATTTTCGTAAGTTGAATGAATAGATTTTTAAGATGAATTGGCAATTCACATGATTATTTAAATGGAATGTGAATTTGCATTTCATGGCAATTGCATTTTCATGACATGTCTGAAAACATGATTTTCATAAGAAAGAAAAGAAACATGAATTTACATATTTTTCTAGATTTTAATCCAAATTTGCATGTTTTATGAAAGTTAAAAAATACGATAATCGAGACATCTTTTAGGGGTGGATACGGGGAAAGGTATAGCATCCCAAGTTTAGAAATGCCCTTTAAAGTAGAGTTTGGGGGTTAGATGTGAGAAATAGAAATAGATTGGGAGTTTAGAAGAGTTTAAGGGTGAGATAGTAAGTTTCCTGAGCTTGTATGACTTGCGTATGATTCCCTTTGAGAGGTTTCCACCATGCGTAGCATGAGAAATGAAGTTTATTCATTTTCCCTTGTGCACTCCCGTGCAAGTGAGTTAGAAGAGAGAGACGAGAGTTTTAAGTGTTCACTGCTTAATAAAATAATAATAAATAAATAAAGAAAATATGGTCAATAATACCCGACCGAAATGCTTAACTGAACTAACAAATCACAGCGGAAGACTTGTAGTACAATGTATACATACATATATACATGCCCAATTAAAAACTGATTATATTAAAATATTCGCGGAAAAACATATACATGTGCATACAACAAACTGAAGTAAACTGGATCCCAAATAGCAGCAGACTCCTCCTCCCAGCTCCCAACAACCTACCTGCAAGAGAAAGGAAAGTAGGGAGTGAGTGATAAAATCACTCAGTAAGCACTTCATATCCTCAGACCTTAAACTCAGCCCTTCTCGAAGGATTGCCACCTCAACACAACTGAACAGGCTCAACTGAAAACCACTCTGACGGTCTCATCTTCACGGATCGGATATTACCTCATACCGGGTCATAAAATACGTATATGAGTATACGTAAACAACCTAGAGTGAAGAGTAATCCGGAAAGGTCAAACTTGACGCACCGAACTCTGACTGAAATCATAAACTGAACTGTTCTGATTTGATCTATTACTGTTACTGATAATATTACTGTTACTGATAATATTACTGTTTTCTGAAAGTCACGTGTCATTACGAAGCTTAACATGTTCTGATATTCTGCTGTTCGTGTCTTTTACACGTAATTCATGTTCTGTTCGTTTACAGTTTCTTACTGTCTTATCATTCTCTGAATGATATGCACTGTGTCATATAATCATGACATGATATGATAACATGCTGAAATCATAACTAGGCCTGGGCCTGTATACTGAAAATAGTTTTCTGAAAACTGTTCATGAAAACTGCTGTTGGATCCTAGGATCCCATATCTGAAAATCATAAAGCTTTATCTGAAAGCTATACTGAAAACTGTGTACCCTGGGGTACCATGATATGCTGAAAACTGTGCTGCGCAGACTGATGAAATACAGGGATTCGACACTTTGGCCATGTGAGTTTCCTCTGCAAACACGTGCCACAAACTGTATGGCCCACGTGATGCCATCAGGCCTGGGCCTGGAAACTGAACTGATCTGAGCGCCTCGCGCTAAAACTCATCTGATCCTCGGACCAGGAAAACTAAACTACTAGCTGAGCAACCCGGCACATGCCAATACATAGGGCTAGTAATGAGTATATAACTCCTGGTGACACGGGTGCTGAAACTCACAAGTGCCCTCTCGTCTTCACCTCTGAAAACTGTGTTTTTCAACTGAAAACATGAATTCGGATCTTCGGATCCGTTTCTGAAAACACTGTATGGCATGTCATGCTATGCATATGCATATGATGCATCATGTATCTTATTTGAGCTCAATTTACTGTTTACTATCCATTGGATAGGGTTTACTGTGCATATTTTTCATTTAAAACTTATTTTTCTCTTTTCTGTATGATGTACGGGCGTACGTATCATGTGTACGGGCGTACATGAATGTGCACGGGATCGTGAGCAAGTCGTGCATGGTGTCGTGCACGATTCTGTGATTTCTGGAAAAATTCTCATTTTGCCTTGATGTACGGGCGTACATGAGCCATGTACGGCCGTACATGCTAAAGAAAAGGCATGATGTACGGGCGTACGTATCATGTGTACGGGCGTACATCCTGCTCTGCACCTCCATGACCGTCGAGAATCAACTCGATTCTAGCCAAAAACACAACCCAAACTCAAATCAAGCATAAATCACATGCCAAACACTTCAAATAAGCATAATTAAACTTCTAACAACTTCAAATCTCATGAAAATCATCCAACCCAATCTCCAAACATACATAAACATATATTCTCACTCATCACATGCAAATAAGCATCAATCATCAACATAATCATCTCAAATCATCATCAACACGCAATGAAAACATCACAAGCATGCTGGAACACATCTCATGCATAAAGCAAGCATCAAACCGAATCAAAACACAAGGGAAAGAGGAAGGAAGCACCTACCTTTTGACATGCTTTCTCTCACAAGAAAACTCAAGATCAAACTGGATTGGAAGCTCCTGGAAGCTG